>JASAND010016593.1:0-21526 GCA_030248195.1 Trissonchulus latispiculum | reverse complement strand
ACCAACCTATTAAGCTTTAAAACCCACCTCCAGCGTTTGTTTCTCTACGACCTACCAGGAGGTGGCAGTAGATGCAAAAATGTGTGATTTTTTGTTATAGGTTTAACAAAAAAAATCAATTTCCGCCAACAAAAAAAACAAAGTGGTGGATCGGAAACTTACAGCAAAAGCTAGCAACTTTTTTCCCATCAGCTTTGCATAAAAAAAAATCAAAAACGTATTTAGAACCCCAAACCGCTAACCTAGCGCTCCGTCTCGGGCAATTGACGCTGCCGAAGGGGAAATGAACACTCGATGGGCTCAGACTTAAACCAGTATGAAGTTTTCCGATGGCTCTCAAAATACAATTTAAAAAAAAAAAAGTTGTTTTTTCAGGGCTAGCGAAAAATTGTGGAATATTGTGGATGTATTTTGTTGGTATGTTCAGATCCTCGCTCTGTTGCTGGGGCACTACCCAATGGCCATGCTATTCCTTCCGTACCCACCCTGCGCTAACTCGGACAGTTTCGAAAGTGGCTATAAACATGTAATCCTAAAAAGTATTCGCGGTAGCTCGGGCTCAAATCTAGCATTTGTTTCTCCCCAACTATGGGCTAACACAGATTTCTTGGGATCACGTTTACTGTCGGATGGTCAATCCTCGGCTGGTCATCAAAGTTGCATTCCCAGAAGTGTCTCGGCAACCTCAAAATTACGTATACAAGGGTTTTCTAGGTACGTTTTTGTCTCTTTTTACGTTAGTTTTGTTTGTTGCTCAGTTCTTGCAATTTCAGTAACGAAACATGCGATCGATTTCTATTTGTTAAAAATTTTAACAAAAAATCATTCCATCCCACTGACGGTTCAGAGGCTCAAACTGGGAACTTTTATATATGTATCGATATGGGGGGGTCCAAACAAAACGCAGTCACACTAAGGGTTACCTAAAAAAAACAAAAAGTACATAGTTGATGTTATTCCTTATTCGGTCATGAACGTTTTTTGAGATCAATTTCTTGTTTTTCTCACTTGTAGTAAAAAAAAACAAAAAAAAAAAAAAAAAAAAAAAAACCCAAAAAAAAAAAAAAAAAATACAAAAAAATTGGGTCTCTGCGACTTTGGGGTGAGTAGGGGTGGGGTGGGATTTTTTAAACGCCAAAATTTCGGATGATTTTGTTAAGTTTTCTACAGGTATTCGCAGCATGTCAGAATATTTTTCCATATTTTCTGATGAGTGCGGAAAAACCCGAATATATATATATATATATATATATATATATATAACATAGTGGGTCGCGGCAGCGACCCCCTTACATATGTCAAAACTCTTTTGAGACACCGGGTTGTCTGCCGCGCAGAGGCCGCGCAAAAATCTCTCTGCGCAGATTTCATGCTCAAATTGTAGAGCACATCGAGCTCAGTATGTTTTAGAAGTTTCAGCCCCGTATTTCTCTTTGTTGCAAAATTTTCCAACCGAACCGGCTTATATACGGGAATATTTTTTCTCGGTTTCTCCTATTTAATGGTACGTATTGTCCCGACTTTCTGCCTCTTTCACGTACTCTTCTGCGGAGTTTGGATCTATATCTCCCCCCCCCCCCCCCCCCCCCCCCCCCCCCCCGTGGGTGTGTTGTGTGGTGTGTGGGGGGGGGGGGGGGGGGGGGGGGGAAAAAAAAATTTACGCAGCCATGCACCGCGTCGCAGGTGCAGCACAGCTTCGCAGCGGCTACGCGATGACGGTTTCAGAGCGAAAAGTGACCAAGCTTGCAATAGCAGTGTAGCTCGAACGTTGCAGAGTTGAGTCGATTTCTTTTATATTCAGAAACTACATTTGAAATAACTAAATTTTTATGTGCTCGTTTCTCTGCCACTTCACATTGTTTTGTATTGGAAAATCAAAAATGGTGAAAATTCGAAAAATGAAAAATCGAAACCTCCTCGCTGTGTATTTAAAGGGGAAAGCTCAATTCTTTCACATACAAAAGGTTTTCAAAAAAAAAGAATTGATTTCTGCATGCATTTTTGCCTGTATTCTCACCTTTTCTGCTGGTGTGATCTCTTCACTTTCTCAATGGGAGGGTCTAGTAAGTAACGACTTCCAAGAACACCATATAGGACTGGGCATAGCTTATCAAAACCCTCACCCATATAGGTTGGGGGTGCGCTCCAAATGTATTCTTCGGAGCTCCTCTGCTGTTCGGATCACTCCATTTTGCTGGACTGCCCCACCATTTTGAAGTCGGCATGGGGTCAGTGGTATGTCAAAATTCTTGTAGAAGTGGTCATATTTGTCAAATGTGCCCTTGGTAGCTGAACAATTTTTGTCATAGAATTGCATGCTCAAAGTGGCTGTAGAGTGCTGTAGTGGGACTTGTGGCGATTTTGGGGTCAAAATTGCAGTCCTCAAAACAATCAGCACCAAATGAAAGCCCGCATCGAACTGAGCGTCATAGAAGTGCAAAAGTACCTGTAGTGTACGTGGTAAGTTGTCCTTAAGCATTTTTTTGGTCAAATAATATTTTTCAATATACATTCGAGGCACATTTGTGTATATGTATATATATACATATATATATATATATATATATATATATATATATATATATATATATATATATATATATACAAGTAACAAAAGTGTTTCGCACAAGAGGGATAATATGTGTGTTGGGCCTATGTCTGTCGTTTAAATTCCGGTTGAGAAAGCAAGTATATAAAATCCGACACAGCAAGTTTGGGTGGGTGGTTCTATAACGAAAGGTGTTCAGTTCGATGCGGGCCTTCATTTGACTCGAAATTTGACCGCTTTTGAAAATTTTAATTTTTGACCCAAAATCGCCTAAGTCCCCACCCCACCCCACCACAGCCCTCTACAGCCACTTTAGGTACGCACTTCTATGACAAAAGTTGCTCAGTTCGATGCGGGCTTTCATTTGGTTCCAAATTTGACCACTTTTGAAAATTTTAATCTTTGACCCAAAATCGCCTAAGTTCCCACCCCACCCCACCACAGCCCTCTACAGCCACTTTAGGTACGCACTTCTATGACAAAAGTTGCTCAGTTCGATGCGGGCTTTCATTTGGTACCAAATTTGACCACTTTTGAAAAATATTATTTTTGACCAAAAAATCGCCTAAGTTCCCACCCAACCCCACCACAGCCACTTTAGGTACGCACTTCTATGACAAAAGTTGCTCAGTTCGATGCGGGCTTTCATTTGGTACCAAATTTGACCACTTTTGAAAATTTTAATTTTTGACCCAAAATCGCCTAAGTCCCCACCCCCACCCTACCACAGCACTCTACAGCCACTTTGAGCATGCAATTCTATGACAAAAGTTGTTCAGCTTACTTAGGGCTTTCATTTGGTACCAAATATGACCACTTCTGAAAAATTTTATTTTTGACCACTTGACCCCATACCCGATTTACCCTTCAAATGGCAAAGTGGAGCCAGTCCAGCAAAATGGGTGGGTCGGACGGCAAAACGGACTCCGGGAATGAGCTGGGCGCACCAGAAAACCTATATGGACGAAGTTTTGAGAGGCTATGCACAGTCCTATATGGTGTTCTTGGAAGTCGGTACCGACTTGACCCTCCCGACAGCAAAGTGGAACCAGCCCAGCAATATGGGTGGGTCCGACGGCAAAACTGCTTACGGGAATCAATTCGCCGTGCCAGAAAACCTTTGTATGAAAGAATTGAGCTTTCTAAGTTGAATACACAGCGAGAAATTTCGATTTTTCATTTTTCGAATTTTCACCATTTTTGACCGGCCACTGTGGTCGCATGGGAAGTGATAGAGAAACGAGACTTAGCTATTTAGTTATTTCATATGTAGTTTCTGAATATAAAAAGAAATCGGCTCCAGCTCTTAACGTTCGAGCTGCGCAGCGACCACAAGAATGGTCACTTTTCGCTCTGAGCCGACTTTGCGGCGCCGCTGCGGCGCTGTGGCGCACCTGCGGCGCAAAAAAGTAGCGATTCTTAAATGGCGCATGGGGTATATACTACCAGACCCTGTACCCCTATAGGTCCGGCCTCCGCTGCAGATTACGTGAAAGAGGCGGAAAGTCAGGACAATACGACCATTAAATAGGAGAAACCGGAAAAAAAACATCGCCGCCATAACCGGTTCGGGGCGCAACTTTTTAACGGAAAGTGATACGGGGCTGAAACTTCGCACACATACTAAACTCGATGTGCTCTACAATTTGCGCATGAAATCTGCGCAGGATTTTGCGCAGCTTCTGCGCAGCTTATTTTACGGTGTCTCCAGGGACTTTTGACACATATCATAGGGGTCGCTGCCGCGACCCCTATGATATATATATATATATATATATATATATATATATATTCGGGTTTTTTCCACGCATCGGAAAATATGGAAAAATATTCTGACATGCTGCGAAAGCTATAGCAAGCTTAACAAAAAAATCATCCGAAATTTTAACAAAAAAATCACCCCACCCTGACTCACAGGAAAGTCGCAGAGACCCAATTTTTTTGCAATCTCGACATTACAGCCTGAGTTTGAGCCCCTAGGCCCTCTCCATCCGTTCAGGGCAGACCTTTAAGTGAGGGTACCCAAAAGTGACCTCAAAAACGTTCATGACCGAAGTTCGAATTTCGGCTGCTATTTACTATGGGAAAACCCTAGGCAACCCATATTGTGCATGTGACATGTCCTGACTGTGGGCTATCGATACATATATAAAAGTTCCCAGTTGGACCTCTGAGCCGTCCTGGGATGGGTGATTTTTTTGTTAAAATTTTAACAAATAAAAAATCATTTTTATGTTTCGTTACTGAAGCCAGAACAGCAGCTAGAGCAAAACTAACGTAAAAATCGAGCTCAGCGACCTCGAAAACCCTTATATACGTAATTTTGAGGTTGCCAGACACTTCTGGGAGTCCAACCTGGTGACCAGCCGGGCCTGGACCGTCCGACAGTAAACGTGATCCCGGAAGTCAGTATTAGCCCATAGTTACCTAAAAACTAATGCTAGATTTGAATTCAGCGCCCTCGAAAACCCGCTAGGACATGTTTATAGCCACTTCGAACTGTCCAGTTGGTACCTGGTGGGTCCGGAAGGGGTCACATGACCGTGGGTCATACCCCAGCAACAAACGAAGTTCTGAGTTTCTCTGCCAAAATGCCTGGAAATAGGTTATAATCACTCACAAACACGAAAAAACAACGTTTTAGCCTTTAAAACGGTACTTTAGAGCCATCAGACTTCATACTGGACGCTGTCGGGGGCCATCAGTGACCACTAAGACTTCGGCGGGGTCAGTTGCCTTAGTTGGAGCACTAGGTTAGCGGTTTGGGGTTCTAAATACGTTATTTAGTGCGCTCTATCCAAAACTGATGAGAAAAAGTTGCTAGCTGCTCTCTGGGATCCGATCCGCCACTGATTTTTTTGTTAGCGGGTGATTTTTTTGTTAAACCTATAACAAAAAATCACACATTTTCATCTACTGCTACTTACTGGTAGGTCGTAGAGCAACGAAACTGGGGTGGTTTTAAAGCTTAGCCCAAGGTTCCTTATCCATGGTTCCTTAAAGTAATCGATTTGGTTTAGTTTTGCGAAGCCAAAAAACCGAATTTTGATTTTTTGTTAAGCTTGCTATAATTAGTGCATTAAGAAACTATCAGAAACAGTGTTTAATCAGTTAATACGTATGGAATTGTTTACTTTACGAAGTGTGATAAAGATATATATACAGAAGTCATTAGTAGTTTGCTTTACAGTATCATAGGGGTCGCGGCAGCGACCCCTATAATATGTGTGAAAAGTGGCTGGAGACAGTGTAAAATAAGCTGCGCAGAAGCTGCGCAAAATCCTGAGCAGATCCTGCGCAGATTTCATGCGCAAATTGTAGAGCACATCGAGTTTAGTATGTCTGTGAAGTTTCAGCCCCGTATCACTTACCGTTAAAAAGTTGCGCCCCGGACCGGTTATGGCGGCGATGTTTTTTTTCCGGTTTCTCCTATTTGATGGTTGTATTGTACATAATGTTCGCCGCTTTCACGTGATCTGCAGCGGTGGGCCAACCTAAAGGGCTATGGGGTCTAGTAGTACCCACTCAAGAATTTAAGAATCACAACTTTTTTTGCGCCGCAGCTGCGCCACAGCGCCGCAGTGGCGCCGCAAAGTCGGCCCATAGCGAAAAGTGACCATTTTTGTGGTCGTCGCTCAGGTCGAACGTTACGAGCTGGAGCTGATTTCTTTTTATATTCAGAAACTACATATATTGAACTAACTAACGGTCCAGGTTGCGTTTCTCTATCACTTCCCCCTAGCGACCACAGTGGCCCGTCAAAGATGGCGAAAATTCCGAAAAATGAAAAATCGAAATTTCTCGCTATCTATTTAACTTTGAACGCTCAAATCTTCCATACAATGGTTTTCTGGCACGGAGAATCGATTCCCGCAGTCAGTTTTACCGTCAGACCCACCCATCTTGCTGGGCTGGTTCCACTTTGCCGTCGGGAGGGTCAAGTCGGAAACCGCTTCCTGGAGGTCCATAGTAGGCTTTACCTGGCCTCTCAAAACTTTGTCTACAGGGGTTTTCTGGTGCGTCCCAGCTCATTCCCGGTGTCCTTTTTGCCGTAGGACTCATCCATCTTGCTGTGCTGGTTCCACTTTGCCGTCTGGAGGGTCATGTCGGAAACCGCTTCCTGGAGGTCCATCGCATAGGCTCTACCTGGCCTCTCAAAACTTTGTCTATAGGGGTTTTCTGGTGTGCCCAGCTCATTCCCGGTATCCTTTTTGCCGTCCGACGTACCTATTTTGCTGGGCTGGTTCCACTTTGCCGTTTGAAGGGTCAGTCGGGTGGGGGGTCAAGTGGTCGAAAATAAAATTTTTCAAAAGTGGTCAAATTTGGTACCAAATGAAAGCACTAAGCGAGCTGAGCAACTTTTGTCATAGAACTGCATGCTCAAAGTGGCTGTAGAGTGCTGTGGTGGGGTGGCGTGGGGACTTAGGCGATTTTCGGTCAAAAATGATAGTTTTCAAAAGTGGTCAAATTTGGTACGAAATGAAAAGCCCTAAGCGAGCTGAGCACCTTGTCATAGAACTGCATGCTCAAAAGTGGCTGTAGAGTGCTGTGGTGGGGTGGGGTGGGGACTTAGGCGATTTTCGGTCAAAAATGAAAGTTTTCAAAAGTGGTCAAATTTGGTACCAAATGAAAGCCCAAAGCGAGCTGAGCAACTTTTGTCATAGAACTGCATGCTCAAAGTGGCTGTAGAGTGCTGTGGTGGGGTGGGGTGGGGACTTAGGCGATTGTCTGTCAAAAATGAAAGTTTTCAAAAGTGGTCAAATTTGGTACCAAATGAAAGCCCTAAGCGAGCTGAGCAACTTTTGTCATAGAACCGCATGCTCAAAGGGGCTGTAGAGTGCTGGGGTGGGGTGGGGACTTAGGCGATTTTCGGTCAAAAATGAAAGTTTTCAAAAGTGGTCAAATTTGGTACCAAATGAAAGCCCAAAGCGAGCTGAGCAACTTTTGTCATAGAACTGCATGCTCAAAGTGGCTGTAGAGTGCTGTGGTGGGGTGGGGTGGGGACTTAGGCGATTTTCGGTCAAAAATGAAATTTTTCAAAAGTGGTCAAATTTGGTATCAAATGAAAGCCCTAAGTGAGCTGAGCAACTTTTGACATGGAACAATCCACCAATATTTGCTGTGCCAAATAACGTCACGTGCCCATGAAACTTTTGTCTTTACTTCTTCAACCGGAATTTAAAGGATATATATACCTATTTATATTTATTATATATTTAAAGGATATATATATATACGATACAGCCAGCACACACATATTATCCTCTTTTGTGCGGAGCATTTTTGTTACTTGTAATATTATCTGCTGGAAATATTTGATGCCTGTAATCAATACTAGAGCGTTTGTAAGCGCTTGTGTAATTGTATTTCCACTGTGGGGTAATTAAGTATACATCGTGAAAACGGCTTCTATGCATGTAGAAACATGAAATTTTTTGCAACTGCAACCGGGGTGTTCATTAGTGGGGGGGGGGGGGGGAGGGGGGGGGGCCCCCCCCCACTTTTTTAGGTTCCCCCCCACTCGACCCCTCTCCCCTCCCCCCCCCACTTTTTTGGGCTTCCCCCCACTCACTATAAGGTGCCTAGAAAATGCCAAATTTTTAGGATTTTTGGTCAACATTTTCAAAAATTTTCCGGCTTCGCCGGAATTTTTTGGTTAAACATCGTCTATTTTGGCACTAAATCTTGATTTTTGAGCACTTTTTAGCTTAGATGTAGCAGTATATATACATACGTAGAAAACACGCAATTTTTTCCGCATTTTTAGCCCATTTTATTCCCCCCCCACTTTTGGTCTTCCCCCCCCACAAGTGGGGGGATCCTCCCCACTTTTTTGGGCTAGAGAATACCCAGGCAACATGCAACTTTTAGCACATTGGGTAATTTTGGAGTGACCGGAAAAATGGAAAAAACCGGAAATGACGTTTTCTTCCGGCAATCTTCTTTCCGGAAAAAACCAACCCTACTTTCCAGCAATTAAAATTGATATAAGGAGCATGAACAGTGCCGTCGACAAGGCGTAAAAGTGATTATATAAGCAAGGAAACCCCCCCCCCCGGGAAAATCCCTAAAAATACCCTGACCCCCCCTCAATAGAATAAGCCCAGCGCAATATCGATAGCGCACAGTCAGGATATGTCATATGAACAATATGGGTTGCCTAGGGCTTCCCCTTAGTAAATATATAGCAGCCGACATTCGAACTTCGGTCATGAACGTTTTTGAGGTCACTTTTGGGTACCCTCACTCTCACTGAACGCATGAAGAGGGCCTAAGGCTCAAACTCACAGGCTGTAATGTCGAGATGTGTGGCTATCACCATGAAAAAAATTGGGAATCTGCGACTTTCCTGTGGGTCAGGGACAGGGTGCGGTGATTTTTTTGTTAAAATTTCGCATGTTTTTTGTTAAGCTTGCTATATGTACCTTCATTAGACACATGCAGAAAATTTCATTTGTCCATGAACTATATGACTCCAATCAATTTATTTGTTGACACAACTGTGGTTCCACTTTCGGAAATTTGAAATATATATTTAGTTTTTACATATTTTACCGGACACTTATACTCACATTTCGTCTGCAGTCTATTGTAACAAAGTAAAATTAAATTCTCCACAATCACTGGAAAAATCGGTCTTATTTTTGCAAAAACTACATTTTCAATCTTTACAGACACAGAGGTGACGTCAAAAGTTGAGAGTTGAAAGTTGGCGAAGCCGGAAAGTTTTTGAAAGTTTGGCAATTTTAGAAAACACTTTTAGAAAAAAACAATTTTAGAAAACCACAAATAGTTTCATTGTATTGTTTTGACTTTACTTATATACAGTAGAATGTAAGTGTATATACAGTAGACGAAAATAATGTAAGTATAGTGTCCAGTAAAATATGTAAAAACTAAATACAAGTAGGAAAACTGCTCCTTGCAGTCGCATGTAAAATGCAATATGAGCTATGAGGGTCAACATTTAAATGTGTCAAGGACAAGATTTAAAACGTCTAATATGAGCCAGCATCTAAATCGGTATATAAAGGACAAGATGTAACTGGCTAATATGAGCCGCTACGTTTCTCTTGGGCTCATATTGACGCTCGCTGCCGTGGTTTCAACGGCTTAACATCACGACATCATACCATTTTGCCTACAGACTTTTTACTTTTATTCCCAAGTCTTTGAACAAATCCTCACCGTTTTGCGTAATATCAATAGCTTCATGTAATGTTTGGTTACAGATGTCCTGCCTGAATCTAATTTTGCCTGCTCAAACACCGAATTTAAGGTATCTGAACACTTTATACAGCTAAAGTTCTCCCCTTTAAAGTTGAATTAGGTGGTATATATTTGGCATATACCAGTTTTGAAACACTGAAATACTAGAAACAGATGTATAAAGCTCCTGTAAACCGGTATAGTCTTCGCTATCGGCTCACTGTACATAGCATTTATACAAAATACACAACTGATCTGTAAAAATTTGATGTGTGCTTATCCACGGTGTCGTACGATTGACTTTACTTATTGCATCAAGAGCACACGTATGTCAGGACAATTACGCATATATACGTATATGCGAATTTGAAAAGTGCAAAAGAGTTAACTCAACTTAGTATCCTCGCGTCAATATGAGCCCAAGAGAAACGTAGCGGCTCATATTAGCCAGTTACATCTTGTCCTTTACCGATTTAGATGCTGGATCATATTAGACGTTTTAAATCTTGTCCTTGACACATTTAAATGTTGACCCTCATAGCTCATATTGCATTTTACATGCGACTGCAAGGAGCATTTTTCCTACTTGTCCTTCTTCCAATTTTTGGGAGCGCCGCCTTATTAAGGCTCCGAAACTCCGAAAAACGCTGTTTTAGGTGGTATGACCAATTCGCATGTCCAATAGCATTTGTATGAAAAATCGTAGTGTTCCAGCTATCTCCAGTAGCTTGAACCAGGAACTGGTTCAACTTCGAACCAGATGAACCAGATCTGGCCAGCCATAGGTCGGATCGCCGAAATAACACAACCAGTGAATTCCTCTTGTCCAATAACCTTTGTATGCCAAATATCAGCCTTCCAGCTATCTCCAGTAGCTTGAACCAGGAACTGGTTCAACTTTGAACCAGTTGAACCAGATCTGGCCAGCCATGGGTCGGATCCCCAAAATAACACCACCAGTGAATTCCCCATGCCCAATAACCTTTGTATGCCAAATACCAGCCTTCCAGCTATCTCCAGTAGCTTGAACCAGGAACTGGTTCAACTTTGAACCAGATGAACCAGATCTGGCCAGCCATGGGTCGGATCCCCAAAATAACACCACCAGTGAATTCCCCATGCCCAATAACCTTTGTATGCCAAATACCAGCCTTCCAGCTATCTCCAGTAGCTTGAACCAGGAATTGGTTCAACTTTGAACCAGATGAACCAGATCTGGCCAGCCTTGGGTCGGATCCCCAAAATAACACCACCAGTGGATTCCCCATGCCCAATAACCTTTGTGTGCAAAAGATCAACCTTCCAGCTATCTCCTGTAGCTTGAACCAGGAACTGGTTCAACGTTGAACCAGTTGAACCAGATCTGGCCAGCCATGGGTCGGATCACCAAAGTAACACCACTAGTGAATTCCCCATGCCCAACAACCTTTGTATGCCAAATATCAGCCTTCCAGCTATCTCCAGTAGCTTGAACCAGGAACTGGTTCAACTTTGAACCAGATGAACCAGATCTGGCAAGCCTTGGGTCGGATCCCCAAAATAACACCACCAGTGAATTCCCCATGCCCAATAACCTTTGTGTGCAAAAGATCAACCTTCCAGCTATCTCCTGTAGCTTGAACCAGGAACTGGTTCAACGTTGAACCAGTTGAACCAGATGAACCAGGCGAGATACAGCATCGACAGTATGCTCATCGTGTTCAGCGACCCCGATTTACTATATATGGGTACCATCCCAAGGCCGAAAAACGCTGTTTTATATGGTTTACAGACCATTTTCTTTGTTGACAGCTTGAACTTGGGGCTGGTTCACTGTTGAACCAGCTGAACCAGATGAACCAGGCGAGATACGGCGTCGGCAGTATGCTCATCGTGTTCAGCGACCCCGATTTACTATATATGGGTACCATCCCAAGGCCGAAAAACGCTATTTTAGACGACTTTTTGACAATTTTCTGTGTTGCGACCTCGAAAAATTTCTAAGTCCAAACGTCGATTTTTCTATTTTTGACCATCTGTAGAAATCGACCCAGAGCGAAATTCGGAAATCAAACATAAACTTGATCTGGACCATCGCCTAGATAATCAAAAATTAGTATAGAAAAATTTTTCCTATGGGCCGTTTGAAAAATTGGTGTGCGCAAATATCGCCCTAAAAAAGTGGTCGATACAGAGAAAAAAACCCCCACTTTTAAACTTGTATCAAGCAAGTTTGGTATCATTCGAAAGCTCTTGGCCTGGAGATTTCAAAAATGTAAACTTTAGCTCTCAACTCCCTACCGTTAATTAGTTATGGCTAATTCACAGTTTCCCAAATCCGCAAAGTGCCTTTATAGCTCATATTATGAGGGGCGCTCCGCGCACCCTCATGATATATTTCAAATTTCCGAAAGTTGAACCACAGTTGTGCCAACAAATAAATTGTTTGGAGTCATATAGTTCGGGCCAGTATAAAACGCAGACGCAGACGCAGACGCAGACCAACAGACTGGGGTATAAAACGCAGACTGTAGTGCAGACGCAGACTCGGGTATAAAAAGCAGACGCAGACTTTACTAAAGGTATAAAATGCAGACTTCATTGCAGACTTACAGACTCGGGTATAAAAAGCAGACTTTAGTGCAGACTTGCAGACTCGGGAGTAAAATGCAGACTTTAGTCCAAACTTGCAGACTCGGGTATAAAATGCAGACTTTAGTCCAAACTTGCAGACTCCGGTATAAAATGCACTTTAGTGCAGCTTTGCAGACTCGGGGAAATATAAAACAAGTCTCTCTTGGTTCTTTCATGTATATAACTGCGGCTGTAGACTCAAATATTAAAATGTATACGCCGACTAACGAATTCTCAATTTATATATTACCCATTATTAATTCCTATTACCAGCTATTCCTACATTAATTTCTCGTGCCAACTTAACCTTACCTTAACCTATGAGTCTTAAGCTAGAACCTATACTCTTCTACTACTTCTACATCTCAGACCGGAGCATAAAAAGCACTTGGGTAAAAAATGCAGACTTTTGAGCAGACTTACGCACTTTGCAGACCCTGATATAAGATGCAGACTTGGCTATAAAATGTAGGCCAGTCTGCAATTAAGCAGGCTCCGGTATAAAATGTATGCGTATAGGTTTTGCAGATTTTGGTGTATAACTATGCAGTATGGGCTGTTTGTCGTTTTGCCTGGTTTTCCGCTTATAAAAAACAAAAAGTGGTTCATACTCCTGTTATGTACTGATTGCCCGTTTGTCCGTATAACACACCATTTAGGTTTAGCTGTGTTGCTAGATTTCTGTTTATGTTTTCGAATCACCTGACATTTTCTGTTTATGCTAATTTGCTACAGAATTTTTAAATTTTGCTCTCTTAAACACTTTGCAGAGATTGAAACCCGGACACTTTTCAAAGTTTACAATTTATGCTAACGATATGACCATATTTAGCTATTAAATATTAAAACACATTCAAAATTCTTATATATATAAACGTCATATTAACCAAGGACGTGGTATATAATGCTACTCATTTCTGATGGGCTGTTGCGCGCAGACAAGTACGGAAAATTTAAACATTGCTCAAGTCCAAGCGGACAGCCCTTACGAACAAACGGACAACAGCAATACAGCAAACAGCAAAAGTATGAATCAACCCTCCGAACGGACAAAACGACAAACGACCAAACAGCAAAAGTAGGACTATATTTTAAAACGGACAAACCGACTACAGAACTGAACAAACGGACAATTATGAATGGGCTATCCATGACCCCATTCTAAATTTTAAAGTTGCTGGTGAAAAGGTCAAAAGTAGAGCTGGGGAATGCGCTTTTAAATCAGCCTGCAAGCATGTCAAAAAGTCTGCGTCTTATATGAGCTTAAATGCCTATATTGTATACATAAAGGTGTTGTTGCTTCCGGCCACCTGGCGATCCTCAATCGGCCCGGTCGGACCGCCTCCTGAGTTGGCAAGAGACGGCCGCAACCCCAAAGATACGTAGGCGTTCACCGCTCTGGGGTTTTCCCAATGATATATACGTAAGTCTGCTTTTTACACCCAGGTCAGCAAGTCTGCTCAAAAGTCTGCATTTTATACCCGAGTCTGCTTTTTATATTAGGGTCTGCAAGTCTGCTCAAAAGTCTGCATTTTATATCCGAGTCTGCTTTTTATATTAGGGTTTGCAAGTCTGCTCAAAAGTCTGCATTTTATACCCGAGTCTGCTTTTTATACCCAGGTCTGCAAGTCTGCATTTTATACCAAAGTCTGCGTCTGTTGTGAAGTCTGCATTTTATACCCGAGTCTGCTTTTGGGTCTGCGTTTTATACCCGAGTCTGCGTCTGCGTGGGTCTGCTAAGTCTGCAGGTCTGCGTCTGCGTCTGCGTCTGCATTTTATACTGGCCCTATAGTTCATGACAAATGAAACTTTCTGCATGTGTCTAATGAAGGTTAGACACTTCGCGAAGTGTGCCTAGTCACATTGCAGAAAAACGTAGCTCTGACAAAATTTTCGCAATGTGTCTAGTCACTTTGCGAAGTGTCTAAAATGACTAGACACTTCTAGAAGTGTCTAACTTCGCTATGTCTACCACATATACATGTTTCGTGAAGTATGTATATACATATATACCTTCGCCAACTAAGAGGATCCGAACTTCTCTCTTTCCGTTTTGACCAGAGCTCATAGCTCAAAATCAAAGTAAGAACATCAGAACTAAAACACCATTGTTCAGAATGCATTAACTATAACGCATTCGTAATGGAACCCATATAGGTATATATACTTCTGCAACATACAAACTCAATCATACATCAATCATCATACATCATGTGTCATTCACCTTGAGAAAAAGTTGGGGATGGGGCTAGCCGAAATTGAGTGGGTGGTGTTAGCCGGTTTTGGGTGAGTGGGGTCCGGAAAATCTAAAATTTTGCTTAAGGTGGTGGTATCCTTTTGTGCAGTGCTTTTTGGTGATTTTTTTGAAACGCTATAACTTTCGCAATTTTGAGAGTTCCAAAGAGCTTCATACATCGTTGTAAAGCTTATTATCTGTACATTTACATGAGCATACAGACCTGGCAAAATTAGCAAAAAAATAGCAGAAATTTTCTGACAAGCTGACATCTAACAGGACGAATATAGACCAAACATTTTGGAACATCGATTTCTCAAAACTGAAGAATCGGCCAAAAGTTCTTTTTGTGCCACGATATGAAGGACATATGGGCCGAAGGACGTTTTTTGAATTTGGCTCAGCAGGTCTTAACGGTCGAGAAAATCGGCCAAATGCACAGTAACACGAAATTTCGCAACTTCGCATTGAGTTTTCTTGCTACTCAATATGTTTTAGCCCAAACCAAGAAAAACGTCCCTCCGCAGAAGTGCGAATTTCGATTCTGCCGAAAATCTCCGGAATCCGCCGAGTAGCTTTTGAGAAATCGATGTTTGAAACAAAATAATCGCAGTTTTGCCAAAATGGTTTTTCGGCCAAATCTCTAGCCGAAAGCAATAAAGTCCGGCTAATAGGCATTCATAAAATGTGCATTTGGACGATGTATCTATTGAGTATAACTAAGCCAATTTTGTCCTAAACATGTGTCAGTAATTTTGAAAAACTGATTTCCTCGAAAATGGCAATTTTTTGACCCTAAAAACAGTTTTTGCTTATACTGACTTAACCACTGGAGATAGCTCAAAGGTTGTAAGAGCAAAAATGTTCATTTTCGAGTCCTCTTTCCAGCCATATCAACCAATCCCGTGTCTTGTCCACTTACTGGGTGCTGGTTTCCTTTCGGGTGTTTTTGACTCCTACGGCTTTAATCCTTTACGCAAAGGGTTAAAACTTACGAAATAACCTATTTCCGTGCTCTTTAACATTTTAGGACCAGTCCCGTATTCTTAGGCAAAAAGATAAGAAAGATTTGGTTTTTGGCCTTAAGCTCCCAGTAGGTAGACAAGACACGGGATTGGTTGGTATCAGGGGCGCAGCCAGGGGGCATGCGGCCGCATGCCCCGTCAGGATTCGGAAGAAAGAAGAGTTAACTCGACGAAAGAACTAGAAAACAGACTAAAAGCAAAATTTTGCGACATTGCTGCTAATTAAATTTATCTGTCTTTTGAATGTATGTTTTTTGTGTCTGGGGCTACGTCACAACGCAAAGGTGCTTGCGTTCTTACGCACATTGCTGATTTTCGCTCATTTTCACACTTAGCCACATATGTTGTACATTTAAAGTTTAAATGCTGAGTTGTTTCGTTTAGTTCTCCGTAAATTATGAGCCATTCAATACCACAAATCAAACCATTTTAGTCAGTTTCAAACCCGTTAAGCACGATCAAATTTTTATTATCGCATTTTACGACGAAACGTGACCACTGGCATCAGAAATTTCTCGAAACATTTAAAAGCGATTAACTTAAAATAGAAGCATTTCCGAACCATAGTTCTATGAGAAGAATTGACCCTGAACCAGAGAACTTTCGATTGATATGAAATGACATATTCTGAAAAATTTGAAAAATTACCATTTTTGCCATATGGGTGCCTGACGGGCAAATTCAGATGCAACGTTAAACCTGGGTCACTTAGCTGACGTAACTGTTGTCAAAATTGAAATTGTACTCAATGAATGGCTCGTAACCTATGGAGAACTGAACAAACAATTCAAAATTTAAGCTTGATATGTACGACATATGTGGCTAGATTGTGTGAAATTGAGCGAAATCCGTGATGTAAAAATTTTGCACGATGAAACCCCCCCCCCCTTAAGGTGATGGTTTGCTTTCGGGTCTTTTTGACTCATACGGCTTTAATTCTTTACGTAAATGGCTAAATCTTACGAAATAACCTATTTCCCTGCTCTTTCACATTCTGGGACCGGTCCCGTATTTTTAGGCCACAAGATAAGAAAGTTTTAGTTTTTGGCCTTACGCTCCCAGTATATAGGTAGACAAGACACGGGATTGGTTGGTATGGCTGGAAAGAGGACTCAAAAATGAACATTTTTGCTCTTTCAACTTTTGAGCTATCTCCAGTGGTTAAGTCAGCATAAGCAAAAAACTGATTAGAGGGTCAAAAATGACCATTTTTTAGAAAATCAGTTTTCTCAAAATTACTGCCACACGTTAAGGACAAAGTTGGCTTATTTATACTCAATCGATACATTGTCCAAATGCACATTTTATGAATGCCTATTAGCCGGACTTTGTTTTAAGCTAGAGATTTGGCAGAAAAATCATTTTGGCAAAACTGCGATTATTTTGTTTCGAACATCGACTTCTCAAAAACTACTCGACGGATTCCGGAGATTTTCGGCAGAATCAAAATTCGCACTTCTGCGGAGGGACGTTTTTCTTGGTTTGGGCTAAAACATATTGAGTAGCAAGAAAACTCAATGCGAAGTTGCGAAATTTCGTGTTGCTGTGCATTTGGCCGATTTTCTCGACCGTTGAGACCTGCTGAGCCAAATCCAGAAAAACGTCCCTCGGCCCATATGTCCTTCATATCGTGGCACAAAAAGAACTTTTGGCCGATTCTTAAGTTTTGAGAAATCGATGTTCAAAAACTTTTGGTCTATATTTATCCTGTTAGATGTCAGCTTGTCAGAAAATTTCTGCTATTTTTTTACTAATTTTGCCAGTTCTGTAAACTCACGTGAATGTACAGATGCGTAATAAGCTTTACAACGATGTATGAAGCTCTTTGGAACTCTCAAAATTGCGAAAGTTATAGCGTTTCAAAAAAAATCACCACAAAAGCACTGCACAAAAGGATACCACCAGCTTAAGAATTTCTAAAAAACGCTATGTATTTTCAACCAAAATTTAGCAATATTATAGAGGTCGGGGAAAAAACCAAGGAAGTCACATTTTGGACTCTGCAGAACTACTCGGTGGAGCAAACCGGCTATAAATTATTTTCCTATCAAGCCCTGTCTAGACTGCCATTTTGGTATATATACAAATTGCCTCTCTAGGTCCTGTCGTTAATTAGTAATTAACGGTTAATTAGCCGGGGTAAAAAACCAATGTCGGGAAAAACCAACCCCAATATTCGGCCAGGGTAACTAATATCAGCGATTTTATGCATGCAACAGGTAAAATCGGCGTCGCTGACTTCATATCCGCAGGTATTTTTGCGATATTCCTTATAAGTGAGAAAATCAAACATCAAAATTTGCAGCATCGACTGGCTAGGTTTCATCAAATTTGCCAGTTTCTATGTTAAAATGCGAAAATTTGTAAATCTTTCGAAATTCGACGAAATAAAATAAAATAAATGTTGTTTCAGTGTTCGCATATTTCTTTGTCCCAGAGTATATATATACATAGGTGCGTTAGGGGGGGGGGGGGGGGGGGGGGGGGGGACCCTCCCCCCTAAAAAATTTTTTCTACCCCTCCCCCCAAATCGGCCTTCGGCCGACCCCCCCCCCCTAACAATTTTCAACCCCCTACCTGACTTTTTGCAAATTTTTAGCCAAAAAGTCGCAAATTTTCAAAAAATTAGCGGAAAATTGCTAAAATTCGTTTTATTACCTTAAAAATCGCTAAAAATAGCTGAGAATTGAGAAAAATTTTTAGTTTTTTAGCGAAAAACCGATTTTTCGCCGACCCCCCCTCGAAAATTTTTCTTACCCTCCCCCCAAATCTACTTTTTCTCAACCCCCCTCCCATTTTTTGCCAAACCCCACACCCTACTTTTTTCAAACCCCCACCCCCACTTTTTTCGCCAGCCACACCTATGTATATATATATATACTTTTTAATCACTTCAGCTGAGCCAAACGGCCGATCCGCCAAAATGAGGTTTTTAGCGGCTAGCACAAAATTGCCAAGTCCAAATGCAATTTTGAGCTGTTCACGTGAAAGAACGCATTAAACTTGCTATGTGGATGACTTTTGAGCAATAAACAACCATTTTCGGGAGTTTGGCAGCAAAAGCAAAAATTGGTCTTTTTACCACCCCTTGGTGTTATTTTCCAATTTCTTTAAAATTCTGCTGACAGATTGCCAAACGTGAGACCGACATTTTTGGAAAGAGTACATGTTCTTCTCATAGAAACTAGAAAAAGTTATTATCCAACTAGTATGGAAAATTTTCTACAGGCCTTCAAAAATAAGCAAATTTTGACTTTTTGGGGGGTCGAAAATGGCAAATGTCAAAAAATGTTCAAAAGTGGTCCGATTTTGCTGAGATTTCGTGTGCTAGGTGGGATGGGCCCTGCCAGCTTGCACGATAGCAGCACCGCACAGCGCTGAGACTATGTTCATCGTGTTCAGCGACGCCGATAACCCTTATATCTGGACTTATTCTAGTGAATTTTTCTTGGAGGGGCCCTCGGGGGGCGAGTTATTCTTGGGTGGGACGAAAATTTTTCAAAATTTTTCTAAAAACATATCTAGCTATTTCTATATCATAGGGGTCGCGGTAGCGACCCCTATAATATGAGTGAAAATGGTCGAATGACCGTGTAAAACAAGGCTGCGCAGAAGCTGCGCAGATTCCTGCGCAGATCCTGCGCAGATTATGTGCGCAAAAAATTGTACGTGTCGAGTTTGGTATGTTCCTGAAGTTTCATCCCCGCACCACTTTCCGTTAAAAAGTTATGCCAAAAATCGCTTACGAGAGTGATGTTTTTTTCGGTTTCTCGCTTTTGATGTCTCATAAGGGGGTTTTGTAGCTTGAATAACTACAGATAGAAAAATTTTTGCCTATGAAACCCATATATATTCTTGTAGTACAAATCAAAAATAAGAAAATAAGCTAGTTTTTATGCCTCCCAGAGCCGGAAAAAATTTTTGGCTGGGGGCCAAAGTCGGCCAAAACGCAAAAATGGCCAAAAACTATGCTTCAAAGGCGCCTTAATAAGTCAGATTGGGCTATATATGGGGTAATACTGACTATATGGTTAAACAGTACACATATCGGGGTCGTTCAAATGCTATATGATTTTCCGTCTCTGTGCGTAATTTTTCGGTACTGGCCGGCCAAAGTTGGTGAATTTTGGGTCGAACTTTGAACTTAATTTTTTCGCTTATTTTGCTACATGGGTGGCTCAAATTTTGCATACAAAGGTTTTTTGGGACGGAGAATCGATTCCCGCTATCAGTTTTGCTGCCGGAGTAGCCCGTGTTGCTGGGCTGGTTCCACTTGACCGTCTGAGGGGTCAGTTCGGTAACCGCTTCCTGGAGGTCCATGGTAGGCTTTACTTTGCCTCTCCAAACTTTGTCTATAGGGGTTTTCTGGTGCGCCCAGCTCATTCCCGGTGTCCGTTTTGCCGTCTGACCCACCCATCTTGCTGTGCTGGTTCCACTTTGCCGTCTGGAGGGTCCGGTCGGTACCGACTTCCGGGAACACCATATAGGACTGTACATAGCCTCTCAAAACATTGTCTATAGGGGTTTTCTGGTGCGCCCAGCTCATTCCTGGCATCCGTTTTGCCGTCTGACTCACCGATCTTGCTGTGCTGGTTGCACTTTGCCATCTGGAGGGTAAGGTCGGTGGGAGGTCATGGGGTCAAAAATGAAATTTTCCAAAAGTGGTCAAATTTGGTACCAAATGAAAGCCCTAAGCGAGCTGAGCAACTTTTGTCATAGAACTGCATGCTCAAAGTGGCTGTAGAGTGCTGTGGTGGGGTGGGGTGGGGACTTAGGCGATTTTCGGTCAAAAATGAAATTTTCCAAAAGTGGTCAAATTTGGTATTAAATGAAAGCCCTCAGCGAGCTGAGCAACTTTTGTCACAGAACTGCATGCTCAAAGTGGCTGTAGAGTGCTGTGGTGGGGTGGGGTGGGGACTTACGCGATTTTCGGTCAAAAATGATGTTTTCCAAAAGTGGTCAAATTTGGTATTAAATGAAAGCCCTCAGCGAGCTGAGCAACTTTTGTCATAGAACTGCATGCTCAAAGTGGCTATAGAGTGCTGTGGTGGGGTGGGGTGGGGACTTAGGCGATTTTGGGTCAAAAATAAAATTTTTCAAAGTGGTAAAATTTGATATTAAATGAACGCCCTAAGTGAGCTGAGCAACTTTTGCCATAGAACTGCACACCCAAAGTGGCTGTAGGGTGCTGTGGTGGGGACTTAGGCGATTTTGGGTCAAAAATGAAATTTTCCAAAAGTGGTCAAATTTGGTATCAAATGAAAGCCCTATGCGAGCTGAGCAACGTTTGTCATAGAACTGCACACCCCAAGTGGCTGTAGAGTGCTGTGGTGGGGTGGGGTGGGGACTTAAGCGATTTTGGGTCAAAAATGAAATTTTCCAAAAGTGGTCAAATTTGGTATCAAATGAAAGCCCTAAGCGAGCTGAGCAACGTTTGTCATAGAACTGCATGCTCAAAGTGGCTATAGTGGAGCATTCAGCATACATATATAAAATAATAGAAAACAAGAACAAAAAGTGCTCCTTCGTCGCATGTAAAATACATATGAGTGCCGTAGGGAGGTTGTAAATTAAGGAAAACAAGTTGCAACTGCTTAACATATGAGCCTGTCCTACAACGAGGCTCATATTGGCGTCACAGTGCATTCCACATTAAAGCCTCATTAAAGAACCTCAGCTTCATCCACATTACGGAAAAATGAATAGACGTTGTGGCCCAGAAGGAATGGACTGAAGTGAACTACGACTGCTCAAGCTGAACTGTACATGCATCCTGATGAAACACTATGGCACACCTAATATTTCGCGATACGCTGTGGTACACGGTAAGCCTAATGCATTCTCGAAACAGTTTCAAATACACACGCAGAATGCGTTCCTGTAAAGGGGCAAAAA
>JASAND010016591.1:0-26133 GCA_030248195.1 Trissonchulus latispiculum | reverse complement strand
CGATATCGTTCCTAATAATGAAAAAGAAAATTCGGAGATTTGTTTTCCTGTCGGCTGCGGTGAGCCTAAGCAAATGTCCAGCCGCTTAAAAAAAGAATTTAACTGGCCGGCACTAGCGTAGATACGGGGGGTGGGGCCGGGGCGGCCGCCCTCCAAAAGAAATGTAATGGTTTTTACTCTTTGAAAAAAATTGAGCAAAAGAAAAATTTTGGCGCCTGTGCGGAGCGCGTGGCGTTTAACTTTTTTTATCAGACATATTGACGCAAAATTATACATTAATGCTTAAATTAGCTCAACATTGATGCATTTTCCACACCATTAAAAAAATTTCCTCGCCTCTGGCGTGAATTTTGTCATAAAATCGATTATCGAAAATATTTATTTTTCAATAAATCATGCTAACAAATGTAGAGCAGCTGCATACAGTAAGTTGCTTTTGCAGTTTTGCTGTTATTTGCGTCATTCGCCTAGCATCATCAGCCTTGGCATAATTGGTTGATATGATCAGAATACGCAGTTCAAAAAAAGGAGCATCCTACAGAGTTTCAGTTTTCGGACAAGACAGTAAACGGAAAAAATAGCAAAAATATAGGTTCAAAAAGTTGTTTGTTAATCAATTAAAAAATCATTTATAAAGAATTAAATGTTTCAGTAGCGTTTCTATCTCATGAAATTTAAAAAATTTTCTCAACTCCTAAAAATTTCAATTTCAGAATTCCCGCGCACATTCCTGGGGGGGGGGGGGGGGGGGGGGGGGGGGGGGGGGGGGGGGGGGGGGGGGGGGGGGGGGGGGTAGCACAACTTTTGCAGTATAATACAATGTGTACAAAATTTGAAAAACGGGAAAAAATTTACCCCCCCCCCCAAAAAGTTTCTCGAACAGTAGCCGCCCCCCCCGAAATTTTTTTGTACCTTACGCTATTGACTGCCGGCGTATGCAACAACATAATCGAATTCAACTCGGAGATCAAAACGTTTTTACCAAATTGAAAATCCTGGTTGCTATTAAAACTATAATTTCGAATTATTTATTTGCAAATAACTATTTTCAGCAGCAACGGTATTGGTTTTATTTTTCTCAAGCTCCATGTAAGAAGTTGGTGTTAATGTTAATCTACTTAAGCTGAGTTTTTGAAAAACTTTGATTGTTAAAAATTCCATGTTTTGAGGCTGCGGTAAGAAAAAACATTTCAAAATTTCGTTATATAATTTCCATTTCTAGCGAATATTGTTTGTTTTCAAGCTAAATGTTCGAAGTCAATTTGCAGCATTCAAAGAAAATTGTTACACAAATTCACTACTCAGCATTAAAACATACCAAATCCACAAAAACCCTATAAACATTAACAAAATAAAGCACAAATTTTAAAAATTTGCATGTATTTTCGATGACTAGATCCGGATCCGGACGCGCGGGATCCGGGTCCGATCCGCGCAAAATTTTGGATCCGGTCGATCCCTATGGGGCACCCACTCCACAAGCGTCGGTGGGACCACTTTCGTGGGTGGTGCACGACAAAAGTTGATCGCCTCGCCAAGGGCTTTCATTTGATATCCAACTTGACCACTTTTGAAGACTTTCATTTGTGACTTGACCGGACCCACTGTGGGTGGGGCACCCACCCACAGGTCGGTGGTGCCACTTGTTCGTGGGTGGTATAATGACAAAAGCTGATCGCTCCGCCAAGGGCTTTCATTTGATACCCAACTTGACCACTTCTGAAGACTTTCATTTTTGACCCACACCGGACCCACTGTGGGGTGGGGCACCCACCCACAAGTCGGTGGGGACACTTTTCGTGGGTGGTATAATGACAAAAAGTTGATCGCCTTGCCAAGGGCTTTCATTTGATACCCAACTTGACCACTTTTGAAGACTTTCATTTTTGACCCACACTGGACCCACTGTGGGGTGGGGCACCCACCCACAGGTCGGTGGAGCCACTTTTTGTGGGTGGTATAATGACAAAGTTGATCGCCTCGCCAAGGGCTTTCATTTGATACCAAACTTGACCACTTTTGAAGACTTTCATTTTTGACCCACACCGGACCCACTGTGGGTGGGCGCCGTGGGTCAGGGGCCACATCCACCGACCTCGGCAGTATGCTCATCGTTTTCCGCGACCTCGATTTACTATATATGGGTACCACCAAACGCCAAAAAACGCCATTTTTAGTGACTTCTTTTAGGCCATTTCTAGTAAATGTGGGACTTAGAACGCCAAAGGCCAAAAATGCAAAGTTTGGGCCCATCTCCTGAAAGCTACAGAGCGAAATTAAAAAATCCCCCTCGTTACTTTGAGCGCATAGTCCCAAATATTCAAATAAAATAAACCAAACCGATCTAGCTGCTAGCCTGTGAAAAAAAGTTGATTTCAACCGAAGTGCCAAAATAGCGAAAGTCCGAGTTTGGGGCCTTGGCACAGAGCCAAAGTTGGCTGAGTCCCAAAATGACCTTCGTTTGGTAGCATGGGGGGATACTGTCTACCAACATATCATAGTAGCATTGGACCAAAATGTCCACATCGTTCCAACACTTCGCTAGAAAATGCACTTCCAATAAGCGTTATTAACCGAGAAAAAAAACAACCGCACGGTAACTATCGCCTAGTGCAAAATTTCGAAGTTCCGAATTTTAACCAAAAGTATGGTGATACTTGTAGTACTACTCGAGTACTTTACGATGGTAACCTTTTTACCCCTCCCGGACCTCTAATTAGCTGGCACCAGGCCCACACGGTCTCCAGGGGCCGCGCAGACGCCTTTACACCCATATTATGTAGGGGCGCTATCGCGCCCCTACATAATATATAAATTGTAAACTAATTTCTTATTTTTTGCAGGCTTACACCTACGTATGAGTAATGTATATACGTAATCCTATTATATCATGATCGAATTTTTACAGACAACGCCACATTTGAATATTTGGGACTATGCGCTCAAAGTAACGAGGGGGATTTTTTAATTTCGCTCTGTAGCTTTCAGGAGATGGGCCCAAACTTTGCATTTTTTGGCCTGTTTTCTAAGTCCCACATTTGCTCAGGAAATGGCCTAAAAGTCACTAAAAATGGCGTTTTTTGGCCGTTTGTGGTACCTATATATAGTAAATCGGGGTCGCGGAAAACGATGAGCATACTGCCGAGGTCGGTGGATGTGGCCCTGACCCACAGCGCCCACCCACAGTGGGTCCGGTGTGGGTCAAAAATGAAAGTCTTCAAAAGTGGTCAAGTTTGGTATCAAATGAAAGCCCTTGGCGAGGCGATCGACTTTGTCATTATGCCACCCACAAAAAGTGGCTTCACCGACCTGTGGGTGGGTGCCCCACCCGCAGTGGGTGCGGTGTGGGTCAAAAATGAAAGTCTTCAAAAGTGGTCAAGTTGGGTATCAAATGAAAGCCCTTGGCGAGGCGATCAACTTTTGTCATTATACCCACCCACGAAAAGTGGCTCCCACCGACTTGTGGGTGGGTGCCCCACCCACAGTGGGTCCGGTGTGGGTCAAAAATGAAAGTCTTCTAGAAGTTGGTCAAGTTGGGTATCAAATGAAAGCCCTTGGCGAGGCGATCAACTTTTGTCATTATACCACCCACGAAAAGTGGTCCCACCGACTTGTGGGTGGGTGCCCCACCCACAATTGGTGAGGGTCACAAATGAAAGTCTTCAAAAGTGGTCAAGTTGGATATCAAATGAAAGCCCTTGGCGAGGCGATCAACTTTTGTCATTATACCACCCACGAAAGTGGTCCCACCGACTTGTGGGTGGGTGCCCCATAGGGATCGACCGGATCCAAAATTTTGCCGGATCCGGACCCGGATCCGGATCCGGATCCGGATCTAGTCATCAAAATACATGCAAATTTTTAAAATTTTGTGCTTTGATTTTGTTAATGTTTATAGGGTTTTTTGTGGATTTGGTAATGTTTTAATGCTGGTAGTGAATTTATTTAATACGTTTCAACAATTTCTCTTTCTTTGAATGCTGCAAATTGACTTCAACATTTAGCTTGAAACAAACAATATTCGCTAAGTAAGTATATAACGAATTTTGAAATGTATGAATAAGCCGCAGCCGCAAACATGGAACAGTTAACAATCAAAGTTTTTCAAAAAACTCAGCTTAAGTAGATTAACATTAACATAACTTCTTACATGGAGCTTGAGAAAAATAAAACCAATACCGTTGCTGCTGAAAATAGTTATTTACGAATAAATAATTCAAGTTATAGTTTTAATAGCAACCAGGATTTTCAATTTAAAAAACGTTTTGATCCAGTTAATTCGATTATGTTGTTGCATACCGGCAGTCAGTAGCGTAGGTACAAAAAAATTTCAGGGGGGGCGGTTCTGTCCGAGGACTTTTGGGGGAGGGGGGGGTAAATTTTTCCCGTTTTGCGTAACATGCACACTGTGTATTATACTGCAAGTTGTCCTATTAATTCAAAAGTCTTCTGCGGTACAGGTTGTCGACTGGTTACAACTGAAAGCGAAATGCTAAGTCCCAAACGGGGGTCTGGGGCAGAGCCCCCCAGAAGTTGAGAAAATTTTTTAAATTTCGCCATTAAACGCTACTGAAACATTTAATTCTTTATAAATGATTTACCAATTGATTAACAAACAACATTTTGAACCTATATTTGCTATTTTCTACGTTTACTGTCTTGTCCGAAAACTGAAACTTATTAGGATGCTCCCATTAAAGAACTGCGTATTCTGATCATATCAACCAATTATGCCAAGGCTGATGATGCTGGGAATGACGCAAATAACAGCAAAACTGCAAAGCAACTTATATACGTATACACACATTTGTTAGCATGTTTAATGAAAAATAATATTTTCGATAATCGACATGACCAAAATTCGCGCCGGAGGCGCGAAAATTTTTTTAATGGTGTGGAAAATGCATCAATATTGAGCTAATTTAAGCATTAATGTATAATTTGCGTATGTTTCTGATAAAGTTAAACGCCCGCGCTCCGCGCGGGCGTAAAATTTTTCTTTTGCCCAATTTTTTCAGGGGGGCAAAGCCATTATTTCGGGGAGGGCGGCCGCCCCCCCCCGCCCCCCCGTATCTACGCTAGTGCCGGCAGTTAAATTCTTTGTAGCAGCGGCTGGAGCCTAGCAAGACTCACCGCAGCCGATACGAAAACAAACTCCGAATTTTCTTTTTCATTATTAGGAACGATATCGTTAGGATGAAAGTAGTCAGCACCGCTCATTTATATATGCTTGTATTTATCTATTTATGTATTCAGTATATTTGTGAAACGGCAGTACATGCTCATAAAAATCTTTAAATTTGCTGATCTATTTTACTTGGAACCATCTTAAAAATTTCACTAAAGTTATATAAATTTTAAGTTAAAGTTAAATATTAAGGTACACGGGGGCCTGGGGGCGGCAGCCCCCAGTAAAAGCCACACTCTTAACACGAAAATTCGCTTCTAGAAATCTATTTTGAGCGCTCCAGGCATTAATATTTTAGTTTCAGTGATAAATTTCCTTTGGTTCGTTAACTGAAAAAAAGATCCGGATCCGGATGGTTTTTCTGCCGGATCCGGATCCGGATCTGCAATATCCGGCAGGATCCGGATCCGGATATCCGGTCGATCCCTAGTGCCCCACCCACAGTGGGTCCGGTGTGGGTCAAAAATGAAAGTCTTCAAAAGTGGTCAAGTTGGGTATCAAATGAAAGCCCTTGGCGAGGCGATCAACTTTTGTCATTATACCACCCACGAAAAGTGGTCCCACCGACTTGTGGGTGGGTGCCCCACCCACAGTGGGTCCGGTGAGGGTCACAAATGAAAGTCTTCAAAAGTGGTCAAGTTGGATATCAAACGAAAGCCCTTGGCGAGGCGATCAACTTTTGTCATTATACCGCCCACGAAAAGTGGTCCCACCGACTTGTGGGTTGGTGCCCCACCCACAGTGGGTCCGGTGTGGGTCAAAACTGAAAGTCTTCAAAAGTGGTCATGTTTGGTATCAAATGAAAGCCCTTGGCGAGGCGACTTTTGAGCTTTTGAGGACTTTTGAGGCGACCCACGGCTGACCAGATCTAGTTCAACTGGTTCAAAGTTGAAGCTGTTCCCGGTTCAAGCTGCTGGAGATAGCTGGAAGGCTAAAATTTTGCATATATACAAATTGCCTACGGCATTTTTCAAGCTCCTTATATAAGTAAGCACACAACTGGGAAGGGAACCTTTAAAACGACAGAAGGACAAGTAATTAAAATGCTCCTCCGGAGCATGAAAAAGTAATATGGGTGGTGGTGAGGTTGTAAAATCAAGAGAGGACTAGTCTTAAAAATGCTTAATATGGGGCTAGGTTCAAAAAAGAAGAGGACTAGGTTGTGGGCGAATTAATATGGGCACAGCTTCGCCGAGCAACCCATATTCGCGGGCTTTCACGCTTCGCCATGGCGATTGTCATATACAAAGCGGTTAATGGCAATAACAACAATTCCAGCAGTTCAACAATCGCTGCAAGTTGCTTGATAAAAAGTTAGATTAGCTAGGTATATATACGTCAACTATATAGTAATTTGGTTGTGCTGGACTACGGCAAGCAACGAGAAAAACCAAGGCTATGATTGTAAAGCTAGCGGTTCAATGGAAATAGAAGATCGTCGGAGAGTCCTGAAATTATTGTTGAAATATAGGCTTTTCTTATAAATGGTTAAAATGCACACTAATATTAAGAGTTTGTTGAAAGAAATGTTTGCTTCCATTAAAACTCGTTAATCAGAGTTGTATATATTATTTACGCACCGTAACTAAATCTAAACACTGGTATACGTTTGTGTATGTGTATAACTTCTTCAGTCCGCGAATATGGGTTGCTCGGCGAAGCTGTGCCCATATTAATTCGCCCACAACCTAGTCCTCTTCTTTTTTTGAACCTAGCCCCATATTAAGCATTTTTAAGACTAGTCCTCTCTTGATTTTACAACCTCACCACCACCCATATTACTTTTTCATGCTCCGGAGGAGCATTTTAATTACTTGTATAATAATAAATTTATATATATATATATATATAATAAATTTATATATATATATACGTACACTAAATGGAGTAAGCTGTATCAATATAATTTATCAATACCTAAGCACACAGGCTGTTTGGGACATCTACACGTTTCTTTGTAACAGCATCCATTCTCCTGCTGTATGTAGTACGACAACCAAGGATTACTGTTGTTAGTGATCGTCAAATAACTGAGGTATTTTAAAAAGTCTTTATCCAGCTCTGTTGATGATTGTGTATACAGTTGAAAAGCAATGGCATTGTTTGCTATGTCCTCGTTTCCCTGTGTTACAGATTTTCTAAGTGACCAGCCGTCTACACCAATCTGAAAAGCGAAACGTATAGGAGAGTTGTAAAACGTTGTTGCCCGCCACTACACTGTTAATAATACACTTGTATATGGTTTTCAGTGGTACTAGCTGTTATCTTGGAGAGGCGTTTGTGTTCATCCATTCATGAAAAGAAAGGTTTCCTGAATATATACTTTCCGAATAACAATTCGGCAGAAATGACATACATGGATTGAATTCTTAAATACCTGGTTTCTACGTTGTCTGATATATAGTTTGTTTTCTGTACGGGTGGGGTGGACTCAGAAAACTTTTCCCCGAAACTACCTCCTGGGGTTTTGGACTTCAAAGTATTCTTTTCATTCAACACGTGGATATTCCCCATCCCTCTGGATATCCTCTACCCCCGGCTACAGTAAAACTCTTTAAAAAATACCCTGTCTGAAGCAATTTAATTAGCAAGCCCTTAACAGTCGACGGAGTGTATATGTAGTTGTTAGAAGCGATAGTTTGATTATATTGTACGTGTATGTATACCCATTGGAAATTACGGTTGTGAAGACTCTTCTGTGCAAGCGAGAAGAACATTGTTGCTGCTGGATAGTCCATCAATAAAATCACAACTCTTGCAGCACCATCTCTGATTGCACGCACTGCTGAATCGTAGCCTGCTGTTTCCTCTAAACAGTCTCTAAACATTTTGCTATTTGTATAGTTTTTCAGAATGTTAAATTACCGTATCTCATTTCATGTCTGTTGTGTTGGGGCTGAGACACACTATGTTGTCTTAACGATGGGTTCAGTGTATGATCTCTCATCGTATGCAATAGGTTTTGTTTGTATCGGACTCTTAAAATAGTTTATTTGTGCAGTCAAATTAAATTTAGGTTCTTCTTCTGTCATACACACAATTATGCTCATTCATATAGTCGTTTTAGGTGGTACGTACTGTGGATTAGTAAACTTACGATCCATACTGATTAATATCTCATTTTCAAGACAAACGTTGTATTGTTTGGTAAAATAGGTGACGTTTTGATACAGTGATCTCCCATAGCTTGAATCTTCGTATATAACGGATGCAAAGGTCCAGTTGTAGTATGTTAGTAATTTAACTATTCCCACTGCCTAAATGTATAACAACGACGGATTAATCATGTCTGCCTCCTCCACCAACAAAAAAGTTGTGAAAAATTATATATATATATTGCATTTTATCACATTTTGTAGAGTTGGTACACCTTTAGCTGTGTGCATTTGTAGCTGATTATCTGGCGAGTGGCTGTTTTGTGCAGAATATTGCTAACGTGAGGCTAGTGGTTGGTTTGGTGCTCACTTTCCAACTGGAGCAAAATTGGTTAAGTCAAGTCAATTAAAGTGCAAGTCGTATTTTTTTAGTCGTAAAAGTCGTAAAAAGTCGTAAAAAGTCAAGTCAATTAAAGTGCAAGTCGTATTTTTTTAGTCGTAAAAGTCGTAAAAAGTCGTAAAAACCTGGCATTTTTTTAGTGGGGGTGGGTGGGGGGGCCCCCACTTTTCTAAAGCCCCCCCACTTTTGGCAGCCCCCCGCTTTTCGGAAGCCCCCCCCCACTTTTTGGGGGTCGCCCAAAAGTGTCGAAAAATTAGGTTTTTGAGGTCAAATTTTCAAAAATTTTCTCAATTTTTAGCTAATTTATGGTTTTTTAAGTTAATTTTAATCTTAAAAACTGCGATTTATTGTTTTTTTATCTAAATATGCTATTTTTTCGCTAAAAATTTTGGTATTTTATACCTTGGACTCGCCCCCCCCCCAATTTTCGGAAGCCCCCCCCACTTCCCCCCCCCCACTTTCAAAACCCTAAAAAAGGCCAGAAAAGGGCTGTCACCCGTTGTCTAGTCTACCCTTCCTTGCTGCAACAGATTGGCTGTCTGCGTAGAAACGTTAGGTTTTGAAAAGTTTGAACTGACCTGATACGTATCCGTTGGAACTGTACGCAGAAAGAACTGTAGCAGCGGATCGTGCTCTAGATCGGCACTGGTCGCTTCGTAGCTGACTGTTGGCAGGCAGAAGATGTTAAACATTAACCCGATCATTTCGGCCACTGCACTGGACGCTGGGCCAATGATGCCAATTAGCGGCGTGTTGATAAGCATATTAAATTTGCGGGACGGAACTTGGATAGGTCTAAAATTACGTACGTAGATTTAGTGAGCATATACGTAGCATTAGTGTAATAAGTGTTTACTAAAGGGGTGAAGCGATTCCGAAAAGCGCTATCCTACAGCCTGCAAGGAACTCTGTAGTAATGTACACCAGTTCAAATATCCTTTGAGATTGTCACATTGGGGTATCGATAGCAATCTACTGTCCGCACTAGAGATGAGGATTTGGGCTATTTGGGCTCGCGAGCCGAGCCGAGCCGGCAACAATTTCTCCCGAACCAAGCCGAGCCGACCCTATCGAAAAATTTAAGTTCACTGTAATTGCTTCCGAAATTGTACAAACAAAATAGTCAACAAATTCAATGAATTCTGTTTTCTGTGTTCAACTTTGTCGTCTAATTTTCCGTTTTTCCTTGTCTTTATTCATACCTTCCTTCCACGCCAACTTAGTTTAGGCTATGCTTGAAGTCAACCTATGTATGGTGTAGTTATAAGGAAACTAGGGATGCACCGGGGCCTGGCCCCGGCCCCGGTAGTCAGGCCCCGGCCCCGGCCCCGGCCCCGGTGGTCAGGCCCCGGTGCCGACCGGGGCCATAAATTAGCAAAATTTTGCAAATTTTTGACATTTTTTGACCAAAATTTTGAATTTTCGAAAGTCAATATGTGTTACAAATTGTTTGTTTTCTCGCTGATACGAATGAAAACAACGATAGTAACGTTTGTATATCAACAGTTATTGCAAAATTTAAATTTTCAAGAAAATTTTCGATTTGGACCCCCAATTCCTAGGCCCCGGCCCCGACCCCGGCCCCGGTAGTGGCGGCCCCGGTGCATCTCTAAAGGAAACATTTTGACTTAGTTATTTCAACGTGTCATATTTAGTATTATCAAAAATATTACAAAATTCTAAAATTTAAAAAATAGTGTGAAAGAATTCTGAATTTTATTGCTGAGTTCTGAAGCATTTTGCAATTTATCAGATTATGCCTTTCCTCAAGACTGCGCAAAACAAAAAGTTTTCTCTTGATTTTTTCGGCGTTTATCACTGATTGCTTTCCATATTGTATACATAGAATAAAATAATAAATTTTAAGCAAAACAAGCATGAATGGGCCCCCGCCCACTTTCGTAGATATACATTTACCAAATATCAATATCATTAAACCTTATAATCCTAGACTCTGCAGCTCGCAGTGTCTCGGTAAAAATGGAATTTTGGTGATTCACACTGGTACACGAAAGCTAGACAGCTGTTTTCAGGCCTTTTGTCAGAAACAAGGAAGAAAATCCACAATTCGGTGGAATCGGTCAAATTTCAAATTTCAAGCTGGGCGAGCCGAGCCGAGCCGGAAAATCCCGGCTCGTCCTCATCTCTAGTCCGCACTTCTTTCACGAACAATGCTAGTAAAACGCTAGCGCAATAGTTTACATAATAACAATGTATGCGTCGGTTTAGTACGTACTCGAGCTTTGTTTCACAAAGTCCATTGTGCGATACGTTGGAAACCAGAGATAGTGAGCTTCGTAGTGCCATTTCTCTGTCATCGCAGGTATCATACACTTTTAAACCTAAAATTCAAAGTGGACAACTAGTTAACTGGGCTTATTCTAGGGAATTTTTCTTGGGGAGGGGCCCCCCGGGGGGGCGAGTCATTTATGGGACGGGGGCAAAAATTTTTCAAAATTTTCCTAAAAACTAGTGATGGGCAGCGGATATTTTTTTCATATCCGGATATCCGCTTATTTTGCGTTAACGGATATCCGCCTATTCCAAGCTTAACTTCAAGAACATTTTTCAATTTTGCAGTTAAATTTTCAATTTTCCTGTTTATTTTTCGGCAGGCTGTGAATGTCTATCATGCAAGCAAGCCGCAACATTGGTTTCAAAAATATTTTCAGAAGAATTATTGAAAAATATTTTAAAATATTTGAAATTTCTGTCAAAAATTTGCTGATTTTTTTATTACTTTTTTTCTCAAATCGGATGTTATCCGGATATAGAAATTATCCGGATATCCAGTGCCCAGCACTACTAAAAAATGCTAAAAATTGAGCTATTTTTATAGTATATGATCGCCAAAAATACGCGGATTTAGTGCTTAAATAGGCAAAAATGGACTAAAAACCTCCGGCAAAGACGGAAATCGTTGAAAATTTGGCCTTCTGAGCGATTTTTTCTGGACAAAAGTTGGTACCAAAAGGGACATCAATTTTTTGTAGGGGAGTTTGGGTGGAAGGGTGTTTATGGTCCCCCCGCCCAGTAGAATAAGCTCAGGTTAATAGTATGGATATTTCGATAAACGATTTATTTACTTCATGAGAAAGCAGATTTTCAGGTTATTTTTGGCGAAGTGATAGTTATATGAGTTTAAAGCCATGATTCTATTTGAAGATTTAAACTCATTGGGTTCATTTTAGGTAAAAAGTGGGGAGAACTCCACTCTCCCAAAACAACCATCCCTCATTCAGGGAGGAACTGCTTGAATGCCCTCTCTAAACGCCTTATTAGCGATTTTTGGCACCTTCTACCTATAAAACGTAAACATTTGCAAAGAAATTATGAAAACACGACCGCTATTTTGGGTAAGGCCTCCCCTCATGAAGCTCCCCATTAAAATCGCATAGAATTACTCGGGTTTTGGATATATCACCATTGTTATGTTAGAGGTGTTATGGGGGAGAGGCCTGCGTCTTCTTTCACCTCCTTTTTAGTGGAATAAACTACTCACGCTTTTTAGTTTAAATGTTGAAAAGTTTCAGGCTTTTTTAACTTTTACTGTTTATAGAATATGGTAGTTGAGTCGTAGCTGCCCGTGCCTTACCAAGGGTAATTATGCCATCCAGTATTTCGCGATTGGCTTTTCGAATAGCGTAGAGCAGAGATTCCACCTGTAGTATGCCAGTTTCCTGATACAACCCACAGCCTGAGCTCTCATTGTAGTTGTGAACGGCAAACAGACCACCCAGGTACAAGTCACCTGGCAGCATTAGCTTAAGTTCGTCATAATGCTTTAGGGCTAACCATCTGTTCATGGACATAGATAGGGCATAGATTGCAATGGGGAAAGCAATAATTACCACCAGAAATCGAATCGTTGATGGCATAATTAAGTGGTGTGAATTAATTAAACATTATATATATATAGAATTAGTTCGTTTAGAATTTGCAGGAGCGGCATCTCTGGAACTATTGGCATTATGTTTTGTATGACAAACAGCTTCCGTTTAATGATACAAAAATCAGTGTATATAGTCAGATTTTTTGGACCTAGGTTGTGCCAGTTTGCGTCTTATCAGTGATTGGCCAATTGTTTTTAAGAGATTGATAACAATAGGATGGTATTCAGACTTGTTTTGTTTTAAAGCAAGTCTCTAAAAACATTTTTCGTTAATGCAGTTTCCATATATGGATGTACGCACTATATTAGTCATGTGTTATATAACTTTTGCTGTTAGCTTTAATCTTTAGTATAAGTTCTTAGAAATTGGGTGGGTTTTAATCTACTGTTGTTGCCTACAGTTGCTAGATACCGTCTAACTACGTAGCTACTGCTTCAGAATCAGAACTTTCGCCTAAAATAACAAAAACACAGAAGTTTGCAGAAAACTTGCAACCACTTGTACAGCATTTATTTATGGTCACAAGCAAGCACATATTCTGAACAAACATATTATGAACGTAACCCTATTTGCAAGTGTCAAATATTAAATATACTTTTTGGTATATACTTTTGTTTGTTTTCTGCTGTTAATCATGTTCGGGTTTATTTTTGGTAAACTAAATTGTTTTTGTTGACTTTTTGTTTTAGCTGAAAAGGAAGAACGTCGCGCTGAACGAGAAAAGGAAAAAGCGACCGCTGCCTTTAATGAGTTGGATTTGAACAAGGATGGAAGGTGGGATTTTGTTTTTGAAATTTCATTTGTTCTCTTTTTTACGGTGGACTATATGGGATCTGATCGTTGGAAATTTTGAAACTCTGAGGGTTGAGAGTCTTGGCCTCGACCAAAAGCCGATATATATTTCTCTCTTCGGTTTTGGACCATGACCGGAAATTATTTGAAACATTAAATTTCAGGGAAAATTTCAGATCAATGTTACGAAAACTATAGCTAGCGACACTGGCGGATCCAGGATTTCGTGACGGGGGGGCGGTCAAATATTTTTCGTAAGGGGGGGTCTGGGGGGCGGAGCCCCCCAGAAGTTGAAGAATTTTTTGTTTTTGCAATAAAATCGGTCTTCGGATCTTTAATTCTTTTCATTCTGGAGAATGAGAAAATTTTTTAAAATTCTTGACATTTTTAGGCAAAAATGGAAATTTTCTGCGAAAAATCGGATGCATATTAAGCTTTTTCTTCATAAATGCACTAAATATGCGGTTAAAAAGCAGAAAATTCGCGCCGGAGGCGCGAAATTTTTTGGTTTTTTGCCCTTTTTCCTCTTTCTCTCCCTAATTTTTCCTACCCTCGAATCGCGACGGGGGGGGGGGCCGCCCCCCCCGCCCCCCCCCCCTGGATCCGCCCCTGGCTAGCGAGGTGTTGAAACCGTGTGTTTATGTGAGTCTAAACCCTGGAAGGAAACTGTAAGAAAACTTAAAGTTTGTCCAAAATTGCAAGTCGCAATCTCTCTGAAATTTGGCAAGTCTCACCCAGCCCGGACTATGGATTTCTGAAAATTGAATTTGAGTCTCCTACAAAATGTTTGGGATTTTTGAGACATTCGTATCTTCTGTGGTCTAACTGTAACAGCCTTTACTTAAATCAAGTGCGACCCTTGTCTGTAGCAAAATTAAAATAGTGGACAGGCGTCAAATTAACTTTAGTTCACCTCAAACTTTTTGTGGCTTGGTTTATTTCCAGGTTTTCCACTTTATGTACGTACACGCTTTCATCCTTCCAAAATAAAATATTGTTGATATCATTTTGTTTTTCATTCTTTCTTATTTTCTTTAGATTGGCCTTTGAAGAGCTTGAATCTAGAACTGAATTTGATAAGGATGGTGATGGGAAAGTTAGCGTCGAAGAGGCCCAGGTATATAGATTCGTCTCTCTCTCTCTCTGTTCAGGAATCTTCGCTAGGCATAGATTGGAGGGACCATCGGGATGATCCCTGCCTCCCGCAGGAAACAAATGACCAGGTATGGGCTGCTGGATAGGTAGTCCAGGCTAGCCCCCACACCCAGGCAGAGTTGGCGATGGTGGGCCAGGGCCGGGCAGGTTAGAATTAGGTGGGACTCGTCATCCTCGGACTCCCCGCAGCGGCTGCAGACCGGATTTTCTGCAGCCCCAATTCTGAATAGTTAGGACCTTAGCAAAGAGCAGTGGCCCCCCCTAAGCTGAGCTAGACCTGACCCGTTCCCTCCTGGATAGTCCACGTTCCGATTCCCTGGGGACTGGCCGGGTTGGCGGGTTGGATTGGAGGACCTTGGGGCGGGCTATCCTCCCCCGCCAAACTTCCCTCGTTCTCCGTTGGATTAAACTGCGGATTGAAGATTGGTCGAGAGGTACTTGCGCTTGCGGTTGCAAACTTCCTTCCCGGGCCAAAGAGTTGTTGTTTTCTTCCGGGCTCGATCAGCTTGGATAAGCTATTGGAGGGTACTTCGGCACCACTTGTCCAGCACACGTCTTCGCATTGGTAGATCCACACATCGGAAGTTCCAGGATGGAAATAATGTGGGGGATTGGACCCAAAGCCAACCGCTCGGCAGCATAATTTAAGGACTCCAGATGCTTCAGTATTAATCCAACACAACCGTGTTTCCCGCAGTTTGGAACCCATTTGCGCCGTTGACCAGACTGATGCCAGGGGACATCTGTGGGATCTCCATTTTGTTGGGGTCCGTGTCCATCGGATTTCCCACGGAGGTAGGGTTGGTTTTTTCCGGAAAAAAGTCGGGCGGAAAAAAGTACTTTTTTCCGGCTTTTCCCGGTTTTTTCCGACTTTTTTTCCGCTGTCCTAATCATGTCAGAGCGTCTCAAAACTTGTTTCTGTAACATTTGTAGCCTGTCTGAACGAATATTTCAGCATGTAAACGCCAATGAACACTTTTCGACTTATCGAAACTAAAATTAAGAGAAATTTTGTCCAACGAAGTTTCAACCGACTCTGGGAGCAAATTTCCAGTTACCTTAGATCGCTGAGAGCAGTGAGAACTTTCAAATAATTTTTCAAACTTCTTATTCTTTCACAACTTTGGATTTTAGATGTACGTATATATACAAAGTATTGAGTTCGTTTGCTACAGCTTCCATTGACAAAAGATGTGCCATCATGCATGTTTTGTCCTTGGGGGCAAAAGCAAACAGGGCTTCAGTGTTGAAGCAACAAAGAACAGTAGTCTGTTGTAATTATATAAGAGCATAGCTGATGGCTGGAATATCAATTTTTTAAATTACCAGTTAATTTCAAAAATATATCATGAATTTTTCGTTGAACTGACAATAATATAACAACACGTATACGTCATAAAGCGGAGCCGTTTATGAAAAATTAAGACAACTTCAAATTTCTGGCTTCAAGATAGGGGCTAACTCAAAGCAAAGCTACCAACCTGGAAACAATCAACAAAATTTTTCATTTGAACACTTCTAAAACTACCCAAAATGATTAGATTTTTCCGACTTTTTTCCGTTTTTTTCCGACCCTCCAGAAAAAAACGAAAAAAACGGAAAAACCCTTTTTTTCGGGACTTTTTTCCGATGCCCAACCCTTCACGGAGGTGGTTCCAAACCCCCCGAAGAGGGCCAAAGAGTCAGCAGTTTCATTTCCGGGAATTCCTGAATGGCCAGGGACGCATCGGAAAGCAATAGGCTCACCCAGCCTTTGGAATAGGGTTATGATTTCCATGGGCAGCGGTTCAGTACACCTATTTAGGTTCTCTAGCTTACAGCAGGCGGACAGGCTATCGGTTTCGATGAGCATGCGTGGTTCCGGCGGTAGTAGGTCTTTATTTTTTAAGCACCAGCGTAGTGCGTATATAGATTCGTCTAAGTTAGGTTATTTCGTCTTTCCTCTTTGAGTTCTGCGTTGTTTTGTTAGGATTTTTTATCGGCGGGGGCTACTGAAAAATATGTTGACATTGCAGAAATTTTCGTAGATTTTTAGCGAAAAATTAGCATTTTCAAAGAAAACATGAGATAATCGTGTTTTTATGCTTGAGTTCGTCAAACAGGGAATTGCTGCATGCCGAAAGGGGGTTGCTGCGAAAAGTGGATCGGGAACTTAAAAGTGGAGGCACCCACCCATAACTGAACGGGAGCTCAAATTATGTAGGGGCGCGATAGCGCCCCTACATAATATGGGTATAAAGGCGTCTGCGCGGCCCCCTGGAGACCGTGTTGGCCTGGTGCCAGCTAATTAGAGGTCCGGCAGTGGTAAAAAGGTTGCCATCGTAAACAACTCGAGTAGTACTACAAGTACCACCATACTTTTGGTTCGAATTCGAAACTTCGAATTTTTGCACTAGGCGATAGTTACCGTGCGTTTGTTTTTTTTCTCGGTGAATAACGCTTATTGGAAATGCATTTTACGGCTAAGTGTTGGAACGATGTGGGCATTTTGGCACCATACTACTATTATATGTTGGTAGACAGTATCCCCCCGTGCTACCTTTTTGGTCATTTTGGCACCTGGCCAATTTTGGCTCTGTGTCAAGGCCCCAAAGTCGGACTTTCGCTATTTTGGCACGTCGGTTGTGCTGGACTTTTTTCACAGGCTAGCAGCTAGATCGGATTGGTTTATTTTATTTGAATATTTCGGACTATGCGCGGAATGTAACGAGGGGGATTTTTTAATTTCGCTCTGTAGCTTTCAGGAGATGGGCCCAAACTTTGCATTTTTTTGGCCTGTTTGGGCGAAAAGTTTCTAAGTCCCACTTTTAGTAGAAATGGCCTAAAAGTCACTAAAAATGGCGTTTTTCGGCCTTGGGGTGGTACGCGCATATAGTAAATCGGGGTCGCTGAAAACGATGAGCATACTGCCGATACCGCCCGAAGTGACCACTGGTCAGCATGGCTCCCGTGGTTCCTCGCCCAGGGTCAATGTTGGGAAAACTCACTCTAAACAGCGTTTTTCGGCGTCTTGGTCGGGGGCATATATAGTAAATCGACTACGCTCGTTTCAATGGGCATATCGCCGAAACCGACGGAAGTGACCACTGGTCACTACAGCCTGCGGGGCCTATTGACCACTGGTCAAACGGCCTAAAACTGCGTTTTTCGGCGTTTTGGTCGGGGGCATATATAGTAAATCGACTACGCTCGTTTCAATGGGCATATCCCCGAAACTGACGGAAGTGACCACTGGTCACTACAGCCTATGGGGCCTATTGACCACTGGTCAAACTGCCTAAAACTGCGTTTTTCGGCGTTTTGGTCGGGGGCATATATAGTAAATCGACTAAGCTCGTTTCAATGGGCGTATCGCCGAAACCGACGGAAGTGACCACTGGTCACTACAGCCTACGGGGCCTATTGACCACTGGTCAAACGGCCTAAAACTGCGTTTTTCTGCGTTTTGGTCGGGGGCATATATAGTAAATCGACTACGCTCGTTTCAATGGGCATATCCCCGAAACCGACGGAAGTGACCACTGGTCACTACAGCCTATGGTGCCTATTGACCACTGGTCAAACGGCATAAAACTGCGTTTTTCGGCGTTTTGGTCGGGGGCATATATAGTAAATCGACTACGCTCGTTTTAATGGGTATATCGCCGTTACTTACGGAAGTGACCACTGGTCACTACAGCCTACGGGGCCTATTGACCACTGGTCAAACGGCCTAAAACTGCGTTTTTCTGCGTATTGGTCGGGGGCATATATAGTAAATCGACTACGCTCGTTTCAATGGGCATATCCCCGAAACCGACGGAAGTGACCACTGGTCACTACAGTCTATGGTGCCTATTGACCACTGGTCAAACGGCATAAAACTGCGTTTTTCGGCGTTTTGGTCGGGGGGCATATGTAGTAAATCGACTACGCTCGTTTTAATGGGTATATCGCCGTTACTTACGGAAGTGACCACTGGTCACTACAGCCTATGGGGCCTATTCACCACTGGTCAAACGGCCTAAAACTGCGTTTTTCGGCATTTGCTCGGGGGCATATATAAAATCGACTACGCTAGTTTCAATGGGCATATCGCCGAAACCGACGGAAGTGACCACTGGTCACTACAGCCTATGGGGCCTATTGACCACTGGTCAAACTACCTAAAACTGCGTTTTTCGGCGTTTTGGTCGGGGGCATATATAGTAAATCGACTACGCTCGTTTCAATGGGCATATCCCCGAAACCGACGGAAGTGACCACTGGTCACTACGGCCTAGGAGCCCTATTAACTACTGGTCAAACGGCCTAAAACAGCGTTTTGGGATGAACCGGATTTAGAGTTACCGTTCGTTCTCTTCGAATGGCACTCAAAAAATATAGGCAAGCGGGAAAAAACCCACTTTTCAGATTTTTGGCCAGAACTTTTTAATGGTTTGAGATATTGAAATACTGACTATACAGGCTGCTAGGCCTAGTCGTAAGCTTTCTTATGAGCTATAGAACACCTCTCTAGGATGCGCCGTTAGTGAGAAAAATTGTCCCAAACTGGCGGGAAAAAACCCAATGCGGGAAAAAAACCCACCCCGAAAATTTTTTGGCAAGTTGCCTGGAGCATTTCTAACCGTTCCAAATGAAAGAGCGGGTTGTTTTTAGTACAACTTCATCAAAATATATTAGTTTTTGTTGAAAAATTGAGGTCATAGTGACTTTTGAAAATTTGGTATGTTTAACACATAAACATAGGCAAATTTTGGAAATTTTTTAAAATTGTTTATTTTCGGCAGTTTAAGCATCCTATCGTATAGAAAACGTGTTTTTCTGGTATTTAGAGTCAAACTAGACCAAGTTTAAGGCAAAAATATGCATTTTTGGACAAATTGAAATTTTGGCTTGAAATGGCACCATGTCCGATTTTGACCCCCTGGACCTCCCATAACAGATCGAACCCAGGTAAAACCTATACCAATTTAATCTATAGGTTCTATTAAACAAATGTATGTATTCGTTTGACCTTTCCTGCTAATGCTTAGAAAAATTTTCAATTTTGAAAAGTGGGTTTTTTCCCGCATGTGGGTTTTTTCCCCGCATGTGGGTTTTTTCCCGCCAACTCTAGGTCACCCCCAGGTCGCACCGGAGGGGTTAGAGCAGTGTGGCATATATCATTATGATGCGCAACAGATGCCCTACACATACATACAATCCGCTTTGGTCTAAGTCTTTCCAGTAGTTCAGGGTGGCCAGGCAAAGTTTGCCAAATTTCGGTACTTGGACGGACCAAAATTTTCGAAAATTTCAAAGTCCCAAAAAATTGCTGGGAAGCAGTGGGAGCGACAATAATACACCCTCCAGGGTTATTTTGGATGCTCTTCAAGATAGGCTATTAAAATCCTAGATAGCTCATACCGGTAAGCCCACACTGGGGGTGGGTTTTTTTCCGCATTGGCGAGTGGGTTTTTTCCCGCTTGACTATATATATGTCTTTAGTCAGCGCTTATATTTAAATGGCTGAAATTATTGTTAACTGGATCACTGCTGTCATGGCTTACTGAGCCTGATTTGCAGGTTGTGTATAGTTTATATATAAATATGCTTACACAAATGGCGTAATGCCATGATGCATTAGACGCTTGGAGGAGAATCTTTAAAAGGACAGAAGGACAAGAGACAAAAATGCTCCTCTGGAGCATGAAAAAAGTAATATGGGTGATGGTGAGGTTGCAAAATCAAGAGAGGACTAGTTTTTAAAATGCTAATATGGGGCTAGGTTCAAAAATAGAAGAGGACTAGGTTGTGAGCGAATTAATATGGGCACAGCTTCGCCGAACAACCCATATTCGCGGGATTTCACGCTTCGTCTTAGCTTTTGTCGCATGCAGAGCTATCAATTTCAGTCAGAAGTTGAATACGTACTCATTGAATACAGTTGTTTGCATATATATATACGTACTCTGTTAATAGACTAGCTAGGAATACATACGTATGTGCGTAAATTATCATCATTTGGTTGGGCTGAACTGCGGCAAGCAACGAGAAGAGGTCTAAGGGCATGAGGCTAAAGCTATTGGCTCAAGCTCAAGCAGAGAGGAAATGGAAGGTCAGAGTCCTAAGATTATTCTTGAAATATGAATTTTCCGTATAAATGAATAAAACGCACTGTTCAGTATAAAACGTTTCTCGAAGAAAAAGTTTGACTAGCTATAAACTAAACGTAGCGTGGATGGATATGCATACTGATATACATTTATAAACCGCGAATATCGGTTGTTCGGCGAAGCTGTGCCCATATTAATTCGCTCACAACCTAGTCCTCTTCTATTTTTGAACCTAGCCCCATATTAGCATTTTAAAAACTAGTCCTCTCTTGATTTTGCAACCTCACCATCACCCATATTACTTTTTTCAAGCTCCAGAGGAGCATTTTTGTCTCTTGTTTCAGAGTCCCTTGTGGAAGCAAATTTGTGTACCCCTACTTTTGAAAGCGATTTTTGCGATTTTTTTAACAAAAACAGCTATTTTTAGCAAAAAACACGTTTTTCGGACTTTTTTTCGCAAAAAATAGTGATTTTAAGTGAAAAATTCCAGCGAAGCCGGAAAATGTTTGGAAATTTCCGTCGGAAAACCGTTTTTGGGCAATTTTCTTACCCCTTGTGGCCAATTTTCTTACCCCTTGTGGGAGCAATTTTGCGACTCCTTGTGGACGACTTCGCCGAGGGGGGGGGGAATGTCCCCCCTCCCCCCCCCCTTGTCCACCTTTGCCACCACCATCCCACACGACACACTAAACATGTCACTAGTTTTTTTGGCGGCACACCGTAGCTTTGGCGGCATGAACTGACAGCCTAAAATTGCTTGTTTGATTCAGTATGAGCTGGCATGTCATAATTTTTTCTGATTTATTTAGGAAGTTTTGGCTGACGAAGAGCCGGATTTGGAACGATTTCAGAGCGCTGCGTGGGAAATTATAAAGGAAACCTTTAGGCCCAATAAGGATCCAAAAGTACGTATCTACACAGCTAGGAGATAGGACTTCTTTTATTTTTCGACTTGAACATTTTAACGTTTATTTTGCTTTAACTGATTCGTTGTATGTAAGCTTTACGCTGAAAAAATTGTTGGCTGCTTGCTAACTGCTTGCTTTTTGTTCTGCGATTCACTCACTAATAAAACTGTCTACTACTAAAGTCATTTGTCTGTAGTGTCGTCAGTAACTTCGTCATTATTGTACGCTTGCCTTGCTAGATTGGTAGCGCGTTGTGATTGTCGCTTTGCTTAGCTTGATTTTATCAGTCAATTTTCTCCTTGTGACTGCCGTTTTCTTGTCCGTAAAATAGAGTTTGGGCAGCTTGCCGGTTCCGCCGTCAGCTGCGAAATTGCCTGAAAATCCCGTGTCTCCGTCCAAAGCGGCCGATTCAGCCCGGCCCGCGGCCCGACCGGACCTGGCCAGTTCTGAGACTGACTATGACGACTATGAAGATGATGGTGGGCTGATGGAGGTACATAGTTTGACGACTAAAGCCTTCAGGTTTCAGAATTATGGAAAATTTGGGGGCGTGGGCTGGGCGAGCAGCCAAAATTCAGCTGTCATGAAAAGGATTTTTTTCTAGTCGCCGTCTGGTTGAAGGCTAAATAAATTAGGAGAGGTTGCGGGTGGAGTTTTTCGGGGGTCTTTGGGGGGGCGGCAGCCTCTCACAGAATTGGGGGCGAGGGGAGTATTTAGTTGAGGTGACTTTGTACCTCCCCCTCCCTTTTTGAGTGTCAAAAGGAATATTTTTGCTGAGTTTAGTGCAGTCTGAACATTTGTTAAAACTTTTCCGAGGGTTGCCTTCTCTCTTTTAGAGTCTCCCCCCCACCCCGAAACTCCAGGACACGCCCACGCTCGTCAAATTTGGGAGGAAGAGGGGGTCCTCTCCTCTTTCCAGTTCCAGTAAAGCTAAGACCAGGCTGTGCATGCTTTTCCGTCAATTGAATAATTTTCTTTTGCTAGGTGTTTTCTTTTTCTTTTATTTTATTTGTCTGTATTTTATTTTATTTATTTATTTAGTTTAGCGTTGCAGAGCATAATACAGGAAATCATTGTCAAGTTAATTTTGCATGATCGCATACGTGTCTCTTTTTTGCATTTTGCGTGGTTTTCAACTTCAAGTTTTGTTTTTTATTTTAACGAATTAATTAGTTGTGTAATGTTGGCTTGTCTGAATTTATTTTTGCTTGCAAAAAATACGCGAGTAATCTTGGCTTTTTAGGCTTAGGTGTCTTGTCGGTTGCATGAACAAAACTAATCTATTGATGAAACTAAATTAATACAACCAAGAGTACATATGATAAGATTATGGCACGCAACAAACGCACGTTGAACAAACTGAGAAGTTGTATTTACGAACATAGCATAGCGTAGCTGCTGATTTGAAGTGAATGGGTCCAATTTGGGGGGGGGGGGTCAGCCGTTAGAGAACAGAGCATAGTTTTTGCTCTGGCAACAGAGACTAGGCTTAGTGTCATACTTCTATTATTATGTACTCTTGATACAACTAAAATGACTATTTATTTGGGTTATTAGTAGGTAAGGAATGATTATTAGCATAGCCATATGGTTTTTTAGAATGTCAATTCTCCTTTGTGCCTACTTGGAATTTTGCTTTGATTTCTTCAGGATGGGCACCTGATAAAGCAGTTTTTTCTCCAGAATTTTTCATTTTTTCCCAAGTCCAATCTGAAGTTGAGCAGTGCGTATATACTATTAGTTCACAAAACTATTCTAAAGCAGGTATATAGTACGCTATCTGATTAAATTTCATCAGAACTAGTTTATTTTTTGTTATTATTTGCTTGCAGTTTTTAAATATATAACTACTGCAGCCGAAAAATACTGACAACTCACGCATCTGGGTAAACTTGAGTACACCAAACTGTATCTCTCCTTAGACTATGTGTTTCTCTACCACGTTGTACAACGCATGAATAATTTTTTGTCATTAGAGTTCGTTCGTATACAACCTCCTTCCTGCTTGGTGCAACTATTTGACAACTCAGTTGGGTGGGAGTGCAATCTGAGTGTTTAGTCCGGAAATTGTTGGTTTGGACTTCGAAAGGCCCGAATTTGTTTTTCGAATCTCTTACGCTGAAGTGACAATTTCTTTTCAAATGCATTTCGTTTATATCATTTCATTTATTCAATACATCTAAGATTAAAATCATTGCGTTGAAGTTGAAAGAATAAATGCCAAGTTATCTTTGTTAGATTAGCTTTTTTGTTGTTTTTTGGTTTTTTGCTATTTCTGATTTGTTTTTTCGCCCAGGATGAGCTGGGCGAAGTGGACGACTTCGACCCGGATCAGTACATGAAGGAGGGAGAGAAAACGGACGAGGAAAAGGAGGAGGACGATCCCCCGCCCTATGATGATGAAACCCTGCAGCTAATTGATGGTAATTAATTAATTAATCCTTTCAGTGCCAGCCCGTCATTTGACGGGGTCTGGCACTGTTTAGTAGTGCCGACCCGTCATATCACGGGTCGTACCCAATGTTGTAGATATGTTGCCATATCTTGTTGGCACTATGCAACGACTCAATACTGTTACATGGCATTATGCAAACTTTGCTCTTTATTTTGGGATGGTGACCCGTCATATGACGGGCTCTGGCCATCAGCAACGTACCCCGGCCCGTCATATGACGGGCACGTCTAGGGGTCATTAGACATAGCGCGTTGTCGTCAGAACACTTCTGTTGTTAGGTGGACGAGATATTAAAGCCATATCTCAAAAAACGTGTGGTTGGCATATGACGAGCTCCTAGTTTTTTTCCTTGGCACTGAATTAATTAATTAATTATTAAGTAATTGATTAAAAAGAATGTAAATTTTCCGTTCTGTGTTTTGATAAAGCCCGGTTCATGCTCGCAGTGCTTTGTGCTTTGTGCTTTCTCCTTTTCCGGTTCATGCTCACCCTCAAGAGACGTCTAAAACACAGTGCTTTGTACTTTGTGCTTTTCCGGTTCATGGTCATCTGTAGCACTTTGTGCTTTGTGCTTCGTACTTTTGTGCTTTTGGAGGTGCTTTGAGATGTTCAACAATGTTCCACTTTTCCTCAGTGCATTAGTAGTTTTCTGGCAATAAAATAAAGCAGGAGTTTACTCATTTGCTGAATAAGTTGACTACGTAGTTTCCACATGCTGTTTTAGCTAATTTAAGTGCTTTAAGTATTTTAAGTGAAAAATATTTTTGTTATCAAGGTAATTATTAATCTGTATAGTAATTATTTTATTATTAAACATAATTAAGATGCTTTAGCTTTTCTGCTAAATAAAATAGTTATTTTACGTATATACATAAGTGAATAAATTGACTTGACATGTGACAGTATATGCACATCGTCTTTTTGTGCTTTGGCATGAGCATGAACTATCTAGTGCTTTGTGCTAAGCACAAAAGCACAAAGCACTGTGACAAAGCCCAAAGCACCCGTCTCTAAAGGACAAAGCACTAAAGGACCAGGACAAGGACCAAAAGCACAAAGCACTGCCTGAAGCACAAAGCAGTAATGGACATCGAGCATGAACCGGGCTTAACTGCTTCAAATTATCTTTCGTACAAATCTGCATAAATAAATTATTTCATACATTTTTATTTTATCTTTATGTTTGATTGTTTTCAGCTGCGGATAAGATCAGAGAAGAATATAACAAGATTGATAAACAGATAAAGGATTTTGATACTGAGATAAAGTGAGAATTTTTACTGGAAAGACTTTTTGGAAATTAAAAGCAAACCACTAATTTAGTACAAATCTAGTGGGACATAATTGTCACACACTGTGCAGGATAAAGTCAAATTACTTTAATTATTAATTTTCATCTTTAATATATAATACCGTTTCACATTCAGTATCTCTGATTTGTTTTTTTGTGTTCAGTTTTTCCTGTAGATACGTACTTTTATAGGATTAAGAATAGAGAAATAATGTTTCCGGCTTTAGATTTTATTTTCAAGAGTCTTCTATTAAACTCATTGTTTTAGAGATCTGGAAAGTTTTCTCCAGCTTGACTTTGGCCCCAGTCGAGAATTTGCCGCCGTTCGTGGTACCTGCTTTGATAAGGAAGAGCGAGAATATACCTACAAACTGTGCATGTTTGATAAGACTGTGCAAAAGCAGCGAAATGGTGTGGAAACGGTGCTAGGGTTAGTAGTTCGAACTTTAGTTTTAATGACAAAGTTTTTGTGCACAATGTGGCAGCATCGTTTAGCGAGGGTTCGGGTCTCTTAAAGTTCAAAGGTCAGTAGGGTGGTTCGAGTGGGATGAAAATTCGACCGAGATCTGGGTAACTCTTGAATACTCGGTAGGGATAGTTTGAAAATGTTGATCAGGTGTAGTTTTGAAGGGAGGCTTACCTTATTTTTGGAAACGTTTTTTACAAATTTTCACTCTACTGTTTTTGTGTAAAAGCTGCCGAAAATCCCTAGAAATGGCTAATTTAAGGTGCTTTAAGGAGAATAGCGGAAGCTTTTAGAAATCTGACGAAGCCGGAAAATGTTTTGAAACTTTTGTTAAAAATGGTGGTATTCGGCCAAATCATTGGCTTATCTGAGAGAAGGCGCGTTTTGGTGGGCTTCTCGAATGTGGGGATGAT
>JASAND010016590.1:0-32543 GCA_030248195.1 Trissonchulus latispiculum | reverse complement strand
TGGCTAATGTGTGGTTTGTAACAACTTTTTGATGGCAACTAAGCGCATTTATATTAGACCGTTGCATTCAATTGATCATTTAATTCAGGTTAATGGAATTTTGTCTATTTGGTATCAAAAGTGGTTAATTTTTCTGTTTCATAAACACGTAGATCGTTCAAGTTCAGCTGTGCTTGTATACCGAAATTTAATGTAGAATACACGGTGAGATTTGGGCAGAGAAAGTTTAGCTTATACGTGGAAATACTTCTTTACGTTTGTCGCTTTCAGTTGAATTACTTCATTGTCTAACTCTTGACAAGTATATATGCCGAGGGAAATATGATTTTTTGACAGAGAAAAGCATTCAATATATATTGAAGAAGTTTTCATATTTTAAAGCTTGAATTTAATTTATTGATTGTTAACATTTAATATATATTGTGTTGGTGTTTTATTTTATTTTTCTGTGTTATAAAATTTAATGATTCCTACTGTTGTTTTATCTGTGATTTTGTTACATATACAGTTTATGAAGGGATTAAATGTATTGTTTGTTTATGTGTAGGTAAATTATTTAATCATTGCTATAAAAATATTCAACTTTTCATGTTTCGTGCCCGTTTCTACCTGAATTAGTTTTCGGTATGCTATGCCATGTTTAATTATTGTGTAGTTAACTTGTGGTTTGTGAGCTTTTTCTATTAAATGAATATTACTACACTTTATAATTTTTGTTAAGCTTTTGATTTAGTTGGTTAGGCTAAGATTTGTGAAGAAAAAATATTTTGCGAAGTTAGATTAAAGTAATCGTATTCTAATCTTTTTGTTTGTGAGCTTTTTCTATTAAATGAATATTACTACACTTTATAGTTTTTGTTAAGCTTTTGTTTTAGCTGGTTAGGCTCAAATTTGCGAAGAAAAAATTTTCTCCGAAGTTAGATCGAAGTGATCGTTTTCTAATCTTTTACGAAGTTTCGTTAGTTTTTGAGATAGGCACGTGGAGGAGATAATAGGACATACTACCAAACAAAATAGATCCTGGTTGGCATTACGACCGTCTTATTCCTGGATAATGGCTCTATTTAGATGTGGCTGGAATGTCTGTTTTTATCGTTTTACGCCCCCAGTGCAAGATTTTATAATATTTAACCAATCTAGTTTAAACTTGGCGTTGGTATGTTTTCGGCCACGCTGGATAAAGATTTCAAAAAATTCTTGGATTTGCAAGGGAAGCAAGGACTGCACATTTTACATGCGCCTATTAGTTTGAGTCTATTGCTAAAACAACTAAAGATTTAATCGAAAAACCATTTTGTCTAAGCTGCAATTGAACATAGATTTATCTAAAACTACCCAATGGATTCGTCCAATTTTTGGCTGGACGAAAATTCGCACTATTATGAAGGGACATTTCCTCGAGCATAAGTAAAGAAGCTATATATTGGGCCAAAACTAACAAAACGTCCCTTGGCCATTATGTCCTTCATACATACTGTATCACGGCACAAAAAGAAATTTTGGCCGATTCTGCAGATTTGAGAAATCGCTGTTCAAAATCTACCACCTATGGTTGGTATGTTTGATATATATACCTATGACAGGGTACCTATAGGTACCTATGACAGGGTAACATTCTTTGGCGAGAATTGCATTGCCGAGAATGCATATTGCCGAGAAAGGAATTGCCGAGAATTGCATTGCCCAAAAAGGTCAATGCTCAATTCTTGCATTGCCGAGAAAGTCAAAGAATCATAAATTGCATTACCAAGAAAAGCCCGGTTCATTCAGTCTGTTTGTCCGTTTCTGTTGTCCGTTTGTCCGTTTGTCTGTTTGTTCGTTTTATAAGTTGATTCATACTTCTGCTGCTTTGCTGTTTTGCTGTTTTGCTGTTGTCCGTTTGTCCGTAGGGTTGTCCGTTTGAACTTGAGCAATGTTTAAGGTGGTGATTCCTTTTGGAGACATCAACTTTGAATCTTTATTACTCTTTCATTCCTTGGAGTTAAGAAGCCATTTTTATATCGAAATGGAGCTTAACATTTTCTCTTTCTAATGCGTACAGTGAACCTAACTTTAGTTTTTGAAAATTATTTTTCTGCATTTTCGGAGTAATTTAATTTTCCAGATTTTGCAGACTAAAGTAAATTTTTTCATGATGCGTCAGCCACATCATTCGATTCCACTATTAAATAGCTGGGGACCCTTTTTTTAATTATTATTAAACCGATCTTCGTTATAAAGAAATTAGCTAAAATGTAAGCGCAACCTGGATTTTACCTACTTTTCCCAACTTTGGCAAGCGACCACAAAGCAGCAATCGGGGCAACTAAAAAAGGGTCCCTGGGTAGTTTTATGTAAAACAAGTTCAGTAAGCGGCAACCCTCTAGCTTGCATAGTGAATGCTCCACAATCGCTGGAAAAAATTTGGTCATGTTTTTGCAAAAACTATATTTTTTACGATAGCAGCGTATGGGATAGCAGTTAGAAGATTATAATATCACAATAATCGGCCTCAACGAGACTTTCAAATTGACGCCCTTAGTTTAATTTTACGGCTTGCGTAGCTCAAGAAATGGCGGATTATTTGATTTCTGCAAAAACGACAATTTTTTAACGCCAAATTAAGAAAATCAGCTATAGCTCACTATAGGGAAAAGCTAGAAAGGAGCTTTAAAAGCAAAAATGTAGAGCTCGACAAGATCTTTCGAACGAGTATAGTCACGGCTATGCAGGTGCTGTCTAAATATCAGAAATCGGCAAAAACGGCCCTGGACGAAGATGTCCATGTTTTGAAGCGGGATTGCGCGGAGCGTGTTAGAATGCTAAAAGAACTTATTTTGGAAAGTTTCATCAAATTTCATCTTCGCCCAAAAGCCGTGCCCAAAAGGAATCACCACCTTAACTTTTTCCGTTGGTGCGTATGCAACAACCAATGGGAAACGACCAGAACTATCACGTGCTTGCTAAAAAATCAAAATAAGTATGAACCACTTTGTCCTTTTTAAAAACGGACAACCGGACAACCAGACAAACAGGCAAACGGACAAAAGTACAAACGGACAAACGGAAAATAAGTACGAACCGGGCTAAAGGCATTGCCGAGAATTGCATTGCTGAGAAAGTTCTTTATGAAACCTGCTTTATTTATGCTGCACATGTGTCACATTCTTTAAGGCTAGATCTAGATGACTATTTTGAAAAAGCTTCCTGCAAGTTTTAAGGCAAAATTTGCCGATTATTCATTTAAAAGTCATTTATTTCAACATTCAGTTAAGTATATGTAGACACGTCCGTTTACATAATGCAACAAATTCTACAAGTGATTAAACAGGTTTTCGTACGTAAATGCGCCTGAAATGCCGTAAATCTTGCGCCTCCCCCCCAGCCATATAAAGTAGATAAAATTTTTATTCCTGGTTCTGCTGAAAACTTGCATACAGGTGTTTTGTGAAGCGTTGACCACGAATTTGAAATCAGTTTTTCCATTCAGCTTTTCGTTAGCTCTGCATAAGTTTACAGCTTTCGCTTGTATCCAAGTTTTTGATGCCCTAATGGTCTCCCTACGAACCAATTAAATTTTTTAATTTTTAAATTTTTAAATTATTTGAATTTATCAAATGACGTCTTGATCATGTAATAGATTTTATCTAAGCAAAAGATATTAAGAATTATTTGGAAGTAGTCGTTTTCTGTATTTTCAATTCGCTTTCAAATTTCAAAGATTTTAAATTGAGCTACCATACTCGATTTTATTATTTGGACAGCAAGTTTTACATCGTTAGAACGAGCAAAATGTGGCGAATATTGTAGCGTCGTCCTTTTTAAAGAATTTGGTTGTTTCCAAGATTTTTGGCCTGTTTTGCACGATACACTTTTCCAGCTAATAAGGGACAGCTATTTCGGCTATTAAGGGACGTTGGGGGGACAAATAGGGGCAATTCAAGGTATTAAGGGAAACCGTAGAATTGTAAACTTTTGGTGCCATTAGGTACTATTTAGGATGCCGAACATTTTTCCTTCTTGGACCACCTGTCGAAAATTCTTCTAGCTCTCCGAACAGCCATTTTAAAATAAGATCAAAGAAACATGCCGCCTATTATGTTAGTATGCTCTATATTTGAGCTTAGGTCAAAACACAGATCTGAATACCCAAATGATTTTTAGCTAATATCAGATTAATGACTGTGGTGCAACCAAAATTCGTGATTAATTCCCAATTTGAGTAAAACTTTTAAAAGCGGCAGAACTCTTTGATCTTCAAACTTTAAAACTGCTATAGTAAACGCAGGAAGCATTTTCAACTAATGGTGCAATGATAAAAAATGTTCAGCATCATAGACCCTATCAAGAAAAGATATTTTTAAAAAGTTTAGAATTTTAAAAAAATTTAAAATTTAAAATTTTTTTGAATTTTTGAAAATCTTGAGGCTTAAATAGCATAAATTCAAAGTCTTGAGGTATTTAGACCTATTTTGAAATTATTCTAATTTTGATCATTTAGCTGGAGTGTTAGTGGGCTAAATAGTAAGGCCAATTTACACACAAATCATATGCTGTCCCTTAATATCCAGGCCTGTCCCTTAAAACCCGGTTTTCGAAAAATGGCAATCTTTTCCAATTTTATTAACATATTCCAAAATTCTTTTACTTGAGCAAAATAAACACTATATCAAAAAATTCGGAACAAGCAAAGCTTCAATTTGATACTAAACCATAAAATTTGGTTGCGTATTGAACCAGATAGAAAGGTTTAATCTTTCCTCTTAGTGAAATCTTCGGAAATGCAAAACGTTTCTGTCCCTTATTACCCCGTTTTACCCTATTTGTAAAAAAATAGAAAGTTGGGACTGGGGGAGGGTGCAAGAGATCCCGCAAAATTTAACATTATCAAAAACACTTACTCCAATCAATCCTAAAGGGGGGGTTTACAGTATCAAACTTTCGTTTGATTTTGTCAGATGAAAATTTTTCTCCAACAAATGTCAGACGAAATTCTCGCATGTAAATAGAAGTTGAAATTTCCCGAGCCGGGCCCGGGCCCGGGCCTGCTGAACCGACCGGGCCGGGCCTCGGGCCGGGCCGAGCCCGGCCCGGGCCCGGCCCGGGCCCGGAGGCCCGATTCAAGGCCCGGTAGGCCCGGCGGGCCCGGCGGCCCGGTGTAGGCCCGGTCGGCCCGGTGAAGGCCCGGCATACATAAAACAGTACCAAATAATAGTTTATGATATTTATTACAACTTAGACAACTCGCGTAAGCTTAAATTGGACTTTCTAGTGAAGAAATTGCGGAAAAAATTAGAAAAATGGATTGCAAAAATTTGACCGGGCCTGGCCGGGCCTCCCAGGCCCGGCAGGCCCGGTAGGCCCGGCTCGGGCCGGGCCTTCGCTGCCGACCGGGCCCGGGCCCGGGCCGGGCCTACCGGTCCAACAACCGGGCCCGGGCCGGCCCGGTGCTGGCCCGGCCCGGGCCCGGCCCGGGGCCCGAGGCCCGATTCAAGGCTTCAAGGCCCGGGCACAACTCTATGTAAACGACTAGCTGACTCAACAAGAAAATTTTTGTTGGATGAAAATGGAAATTTCGTCTGATATAAGATGAAACTGACCCATCGTATAGCTTCATTTTAAAGAAAGCTGGCATGAAGCAACAATCAAATGAAAAATATACTGTTAAATACTTACTTAAAAATATACTGTTAAAAATATACTGTTAATATACAAATAGTATATATAAAAACATCTTACTACATATTTTACACCGATCAAAGCAGTTACACTAGACCAATAGAATATTCCACTTATGCCTAGTGGAATTGTTGTTGTTGTTGTTGGGTTGTCGCATTTTTTTTAAAAAAAAGACAACCCTTTGTTATGGGAAAGTTTCTTTATTTATTGGGTTGCCGCTTTTTCAACAAAAAGGCAACCCTTTAACTTGGGTATGTCCGTTATTTATTTATTATTATTATTTCTTCTCCGGATTCTTGTCCCCCCCCCTCTATCTCGAGATTGGAAAGGGGTAGAGAGGTGGTTGATACCTCATTTTGAAGGTCTTGACTTGAACTGCTCCCGGAAGCGCGGGGAGCCCCGGGGGAGCAGAGGTGCTCCCGGAGCACCCCCGTGAGTAAAAATGAGTAAAATAAAAAAGTTGTCCAAATGAGCTAATTTTGGTATCATTCGAAAGCTCTCGGCGAGTAATGAAAAAGTTGTAATAGGGTCAAGGCCTGAAAATGCACCCATTTTGAGTTATGAGGCGAAAAATGGTGAAAAATGGCCAAAAACGGCCAAAATGGCTCAAAATTGAAAATTCTCAGATCGGGCTCATATCGGTATCATTTGAAAGCTCTCGTTGCGTAGATAAAAAGTTGTAATAGGTTCAAAGCACCAAAATGTACAGAAAATGAGTTACGGGGCTCCAAAGGGGTCAAAAATGGACAAAACCCGTCCAAAATGGGTCAAAATTAAAAATTGCCGGACCCGGTCGATACCGGTCTCATTCGAAAGCTCTCATTGAGTAGATAAAAAGTTGTAATAGGGCCAAAGCTCTTAAATGTACGCAGCTTCAGATATGACTCCTGATAAGAGGAAATATGCCAGCGGCAACCCATTCATGCCTCTTTGCTTGTTTATTTATTATATCGGTAAACAATCTTGTCCCCCCCCTTTTTCTCGAGATTGGCTGGACCGATCGGGCTGAAATTATCAGTACCAGTTGGGGGTGGGGTGAAGTGGTACCGGAAGTGCGGGTAGCCCGATACCTCCCGGATTCCGGGAATGGCGGCTCCCGGAATTTTTAAAAATGGTAAGGGGGGACCAAGGGAAACGTAAAAATTTTTTGTCTCCGATTTCGCTCAAAAGTTGGTCATAGGGTAATTCGACCATGCTGATTTCGAAACTGAAATCGAAATTTCCGGAAAATTTACGGATTTCGAGATATTCGCCCCGGAAAATTTCGGATTTTGAAAAATTTCTTCAAAAGTAGTCGATATGGTACTCAAATGAAAGAGCTCGTCGAGCTGAGCAACTTTCCTTCTTGCGACATTTTGCGGAAATGTGTCTAGCAAAAGTTATAGCCGAAAAACTGAAAATCCGGGAATTCACGAAAACCCGGATTTTGGACTAAAAATTTTTTGTCTCCGATTTTGCTTAAAAGTTGGTCATAGGGTAACTCGACCACGCTGATTTCGAAACTGGAATCTAATTTTCCGGAAAATTTACGGATTTCGAGATATTCGGCCCGGAAAATTCCGGATTTTGAAAAATTTCACCAAAAGTGGTCAATATGGGGCTCAAATGAAAGAGCTCGTCGAGCTGAGCAACTTTGCTTCTTGCGACATTTTTAGAAAATGCGCCTAGCGAAAGTTCCGTCCGAAAAACCGAAAATCCGGGAATTCCCGGAAAATAGGATTTTTTAAAAATTGTCTCAAAAGTAGTCGATATGGTATTCATTTGAAAGCCCTCAACGAGTAGGAAGAAAGTTGCAATAGAACCAAGTTCTGAAAATGTACCAAAACTGAGTTTTGGCCCTTTAGATAAGAGGAAAACGGCTGCGACAACCCGTTGATGCCGGTAGGATTTATTGTTGTTGTTGTTGTTATTGCCGGGCTACTCAGCCAAGAGGCTATATGAGGGCGCTAACCTTTGTCTCTCCCCATCAGTCATATGTAGCTAGTATGACTCTCAGTCTCACTTGGTCGCCTGAATGCTGTCCCACAATGGGAAGCTGGAGCAGACACCTTCTTGGCCTTTCGGCTCCGGTAGTAAGACATCCATTTAACTGCTCATACGCAAGGTAGAGGAGCACAGCATCTTTCGACACTCCAAGCCCCAAACGCAGATGGGATGGGATCAGAGACAAACCCGGAAAGTTGTGTGATCCATTTTGAGTACATGACTCGTTTGCACCTAGTGGAATTCTGCCTGCTCATTGTCAAAACTCAAAAGTGGGAATATGCCTACTCGCATTTAGCAAAACTAAGAAGTGGAATAGTTCCTACTATTTCGTTTTAACTTTATGAACTGTTTCATGTTTGATATTTACGCACTTGCTTCGCCGGATTATTAAAAATACAACATACAACAAAAAAACAAATACAACAAAAATCAACAATAAGAGCAAATGACAACCTAGTACGCAAGGTAGAATTAACATCTTTGTTATTATTGCTTAATGTTACCAATTATTGCATTGCCCCCCTGGGCAACTTACCGAGAATGTCAAGGGGTGGCCGCCTTCCAGGTGGAGCTACCACAGGACCCCCATTACGGTGAAAGTAATGGATGTACTGAACCTTGTAGAACACCTCGGATATTTGCAACTGCAGTCATTCAGTGTCAGCTTTCCCCACACCCAGACAAAATTCTAAAATTACTGACACTACCCCTAACCGTCGAACCGACTGGAGTGAGGTGGCTGTAAAAAATTATTGCATTGAAACTGATATTTTTCCATTGTAATTTTTGCAATTGAAAGGCAATTTTGAAATTTAATTCAAACTGAAATTCTTAACTATTTCGTAAATAGTGTAAAATGATTTGAACTTTGAAGGTTTAACGTAAATTAATATCTTCATGCTATATCACTTTATTTCAGAATATTCCGTAAGCAAAAACAGCATTATAGTTTTCAGAAACTGCGATAATTTATTTCTTTGTCATTTCGACATAACTTCTTTGAAGTTTGTCTGCGTAATCGGAGACTTATCTATATCTATACTACCAAGAGTACTACCTAGTAGGCAAAAAGTAGGAATAATTCCACTAGGCATGAAAGGAGTAGGCACAATTCCACTTTTGAGATTTTCTCAGTAGGCACAATTCGACTTTTGAGCCCAAAAGAGTAGTTACAATTCCACTAGGCATAAGTGGAATACACGACAGTAGTATATTCACGTGGTTAAGTTATATACACGTATATACGATTTTACATAATATATATTACATATTACAAGTTACAAGTTATAAGAACAGTTGAAAATAGCTACAATTAACCATGTCTAGCTGGTTTGCGAACCTTTCAGGAAGTTCATCTTTATCGACATTTTCTGAGTTTGTTTTCCAAAACCGGAAACAGAAAACGTCAACATTTTTTTCAGAGCCTGTCTAACGTCTGACAGCTTATAAAGATAGATCAGCACGTTCAGAATATTGTTACTCTGAATAATCACCCACAAAACCGGCGGCACCAGGCCCCCCATAATCAGCTCTTTACCAAACGAATTAATGGATGCCTGGGCTAGCCAAGGCAGAATATAAAAAAGCAAGGTTGTCAAAACGACCCACAAAATTGTTTTAGTAATTTTAGACTGCCACTTATGCTGACGATGTTTCAACGCCGGATGGCAGGTTACGTTTTGATATTTTAAAATAATGATTACACCAATATACAGTATGACAGCAAGAATTTCCACAGCCGCAATGAAACTTGTATAATAAAGTGCATAACCATAGGTAGAGGCCCAGGTACTCAAACACTGTAGTTGTACGTCATGTACACGCGGCATATAAGCAGACAGTACAACAGCTACAATATAACTGACAATACTGTAACCGTATACAAAAGACAAAGCTTTCAGCAGATAGCTAAGCTGTAAAGTGGAGTAGTAGCTAAGCCAAGCCACTGCTAACAGTCTGTCAATGCTGATAAAAAGATTCATCAACGCCGTGACCTGTGGTCCAAACAAGTAGAAAAAAGTTGCCGGTTCCGCGCCCATACAGTGCCACCCGGTCACCCAGAAGTACAGCTGTTGAGTTAAACTTAAATACAGTCTTCGAGCACCACCGATCAAGAAGCCAAGTCCGTACAAGAAATCTCCGAAGCCCTGGGCACACACCATCAATAGCTCTTTTCGACTTCGCAAATGTTTGTACCATAAAATTGGTAACATCAGACATAGATTTCCACAGATAACCAAACTGCCTGTGACCATGTACAGGCAGTTGACAACAATTTGCTGATTGTAATCTTCTTCCGATTTTGTCCAGTTTGTCGGATTAGCCATCCTAAAACGGAATTTCTATGTCTATCAATTTTAGTTCGTTTAAATTTGGAAAAGTGAACCTCTCATTTTTTGCAAAAAATTACATATTCCTAAACAGCAGTGAACTAAAGTCTGACCAAAAAATGTAGGGAGCGAAATTGTTTTGTTTATACTGAATTACCGGTACATTTTTGCTAAAGCAATGTATACATTTTCTGAACCGCCATGGTATGAACTTTCTTTTGGTTGAAAAATTTTTTAAAAAATTGAAATTCATCAAAAGAAGCCGATTTTTTAAGTTTTGAAAGATCAGTAGAAGCCAGGAACTAGCCGTTCGGGGGAAAATTAGCCCATGTCCCAGACATTTTGAATTCCGAATATCAGCTCATTTTGTCAAAAATTGCGATAGTTATTCAATTTTTTTCGATTTTCAAAATCCTTTGATCTTTGCCGCTTTTCCAACTTTGACTGGCTATTACTCGCGACTCACTCAATGCAAAATTTTCTAATTGGATTTTCAGGATCGCTTACGTGTCAGCTTTCATGCGATATATGTGGTTTTTCAAAATTTGAAAATTGATTTGTTGGAAAATTACCACTTTTTGACCCAAAATTTTGACAACGCGAATCCAGCAAAAGTGGGTAAAAATAACATTATCATAAAGTTTAATCTGAGCTGAATCCGACGACATAAAGTTTTCGTGGCTACGGCTTAAATTGCCCCAGCAACGAATTTTTAAACAATTTCCTATTTCAGCTGATTTCTGACAAGTTGTGCTACATATATATATATTGTGCATTGATACTGTAAACTAGCCAAAAACCGGCTAAAAAGCGAAAATGTTTAAAAATTCGTTGCGAGTGCAATATAAGTCGTAGCCACGAAAACTTTATATCGTTGGATTCAGCTCAGATTAAGCTTTATGATAATGTCAGTTTTACCCACATTTGCTTTGTTCGCATTGTCGAAATTTTGGGCCAAAAAGTGGTATTTTTCGGTTTGGGTTTGTTCTATGGAGAAGGGTACAATTAAACCAGAGTTTGTGGAAAATGTAAAATATCATAAACATTTCGTAGACCGTGTAAACCCTTTCGATAAACTTTTAGACAAAACTACTCCCGTCGTTGATAGAAGCAGTTTTAAAGCGGATATCATACGCCTACAAACACTCTGACTTTAGAGAGATGAAAGCTTCAAAGGGATTAAAAATCTCTTATTTGTTTGTTAGCAATAAACAAGAAACCGGCTGTGTCTTCCGGTAAAGTTTTGAAGTATTAGCAAAATTTTTAAAATCTAAACCTTTTTCAGAAAATTGAGACTATCCACTTTTTCGTAATCGCAGAAATACTATGTATTTGATCATATTTTATGGTTTGACACCTGCGCAACTAACAACTTAAATGGTAAATTTGGTAAATATGGTGAATTTAACTTAAAACTTAAATTTAACGTTTTAGGAGTGCGCTTTTTGAAGTAGCACGCTACTTCACTGTTTTAGTACATAGTTTATTGCTTAATCTTAAACAAACACTATTTTATTCTCCAAATTTGCTGGTTTGCTGGTTTTTTAAATGCAGCAAAGCACCTCATCCACAGGGAAGTGCAACTTTTGTCTCGACTCGCAAGGTCCAAATTAAAATATTTTCTGATTATTAAATTAATGAAATTAAAACGATATTGTACACAGTTAAGAACTTAAGGGGGGGGTCCATCATGAAAAACTTTTATAAGACGGATTTAGCTCATTTTTACACATAAGTTAGCCACATATGTCGTATGTAAGTTACGAGCATTCAACTGTGAGCAATTTGAATATGAGCGCGAGCACAAGGGTGCTGCAGCCAGCTGAGGCAAATTTTCACAAATCAACTCTATGTTTTTAGCTTATTTGTTATACACCTTTAAAAACTATTAAGAAAAGCGTTTTCGTACAGTTTCCAGCCGGATGGGCTTGATCAGAAGCTTCTATAAAGAATTTCTCGGAGAAACATTCCCTTGCTCCTCCTGATGTAATGAAACATTTAACAGCGGTTAACTTAAAATAGAAGCATTTCCGGCCCATAGTTCTATGAGAAGAATTCATCCCTGCAATGAGCGCTTTCGATTGATGTACAATACGCCATATTTTGAGAAATTTTAAAAATCGCTGTTTTGTGAAATTGGGGGTTCGAGGGGCCCGTTTGGCACGCTGAGAAGTACTGGACGCAGCTATCAGCATAATTCATGCTGCAAATAGATCCTAAGACATGAATACACAAGTTGGAATAGAAAACAGGCAATTTAGGACCATACTGTTGTCGGAATTTAATCAAGTATTCGAAAAAACCAAAATTTTAAAAATTTTGCTAAAAATGTCCATTTTTGCGCCAAAAAGATCTCGAAACTGGAAAAACATACAATGAAACCATTGGTATCAGTGGAACCGCCAATTCAAGTACTACGGAACACTGGAGTTAGAATTTTTATTTAGGCCTCTGAATTAGAGCAATTTGCAATTCTTTCCGAAGACCCCACTTTTCAGCTGCAAAAAACGTTGAATTTTGACGATTTTCCAATGTTTTCGATAAATAAAAAATTTTTTAAAAATTTTAGGGGCCTAAATCCAAATTCTACTTCCAGCGTACCGCAGTTTATGATTATAGCTACATTATAAATATAAAATTATGCAGGATTACAACTGTTTGTCGAGAGATCTTTTTGGCGCAAGAATAAAATCCCCACTTTTTCTGTTTCCTATGGTTAACACATGCGGACCTCGACTTTGAGGTGAAATAACTCAATAACCGTAAGAGATACGAGTTTAATTTGAAAACTCGTTAAAATATCCCACTCAAAGATCATTATATGTGAAAATGAGCGAAATCGGAGATGGTCGAAAAATTGACCAAAAATGGACCCCCCCCCCCCCTTAAGTGGTCGTGGGAGTGAGATTTCATTCAATTAGCTATTTTACAAAAACTGTTCTTATTTACGAGAGCATAGTTGTTTACTTTTATAGGTGGTAACAGTAAAGGTGTAAAGCGTGGTGGTGATAGGTATACACAGCGCGTATAATTTTACATGTAGGGTAATCAATATCACTGTCATAGGGGCTGTGGCGCAATGGATAACGCGCCTGACTACGGATCAGGAGATTCCAGGTTCGAATCCTGGCAGCCTCGAAATGAATTTTTGGAATTTAAGAGTGCCAAAATGACGCTTAAAGCCGTGACCAAATCATTATCAGGATTCTGTGTGAAAAACAGACGGGCTTTTAGTGTTGTTTCAGTTTCAGTTTCATTTTAGTTTCAGTTTCAGTTTCAGTTTTAGTTCAGTCGGGAACACGAAATAGCTTCAGCTTCAGTTTGGTTTCAGTCAGAGTTTCAGTTTCAGTTTCCGGTCATTCAGAAAAGTGTTTGAGGTGTCCGTGTCACGGCGTCTGTTTGACACAAATTGGTTTACACTTTATTCATTTACAGAGTACACCTGATTTGTTCAGTTTCAGTTTCAATTTCAGAGGCGTTCCATGGTTCAGTTACAAGTCAGCTCAAAATTTATTTTAGTTCCAGTTTCAGTTTCGGTTTCAGCTCTAATATATATAACTTGACTTTAGTTTCAGTTTCAGTTTCAGTTTCAGTATCAGCTCCGAATCTGTTGTAACTTCAGTTTCAAGCTCTAACTTTTTAATTGCCTTTATTTATTTATTCACTTTATTTTCGTCCAAACCTGCAAAATCCGATAGATTATATAGGTAGATACACTTTTGGAACACGTAGTGAAATCTAATCTAAGCACTCAGTCTGAACACTGAAGTCTGAAAGGCCGTTAGCAACGGATATCAGAGATGAAACCGGGTCACTGTTTACTGACCCGGTGACCCGGTGACCCGGTCGACCCCTGACCCGGTGACCCGGTGACCCGGTACTTTTGAAAATCCAGGTTTAAGCTTAGAAACATTAAAAATACTTATATTGGGGTGCGGTAAGTATTTTTGGTCTTTTTGGAAGTTTTTGGCGCCTGAAATATGAAGTTGGGCAAAATTTTTTCCTCAAACAAACATTGGAAAGTAAATATCGTAGAAACCATACTGACTTACACGATGTCGCACTCAACGGGAATAAACTACATAACGTTTTGAATCAAACAATTTGAAACAAAATACTTTGCTATAGTCATCACTAAATCTAATTATAGAGCTTAACATTAGCACTTTTGAGTTTTATCATTCTATACTTTAGAAAAACATTTTTAGTTGTATGTTTGAGGTTGAGGATTTCACTCAGCGGAGATCCTTCGGAATTATTCTTGCTTATGGCTAGGATTCAGACTATAAATAAAATCAAATCAAAAAATTTGTTCCGAAAGATAGTAAACCATAACAATTAGAAAAAATGCAAAGCAAAACTCAGAATCTATGAACCTTGTTTTGCTGAGACTTTCCTTCTTACCGAGATTTGAAACACAAGTCTGATCCCCTCCCTCCAAAAATGATAGCAGCGGTGAAAAATCACTTACAGCAAATGCAGCATGGAAAATTTTAGATTTTAAAACAAAGATTTCAGACTCTCAGGGACCATGTCCTAATTTTCATTTTCTGGTTTAAACTCAACGCAATCATTGTAGTTTCAAACCTAGTTCTAGGCTTGACACGACATATATAAATATTCTGAGGACACTACACGACAATCATTTAAAAAACTACACGATTTAAGGTAAGAATATTCCTATTGCTAGTTTTTGAGTAATTATTGAAGTTTTCAGGTGGTAAAAACAGGTCAAAATTCTGGAAAATATGCTTTAACCGCAAAAAAATTCCCCCAATCAAAAAATACCGGGTCAAGACCGGGTCAGAGCTCCTGACCCGGTGACCCGGTGACCCGGTCCAAATAGTGACCCGAACTGACCCGGTGACCCGGTGACCCGGTGACCCGGTTTCATCTCTGACGGATATAGCATCTGTGAAACGCCTAGGTAGGTACCTGATCTTCAAAATTTGCCCTGGTATGTTTCTGTCCATGACCTTCGCTTCTGTGCCTCATTTCTTAAAGCATTTTTAAAGAGAGTGGAAAGCAGCACCATTATATACAAATGCCCACCAGGGTTTTTTTGCGTCCAGGTGTGCGTCTGGACGCAAAGTTTCTTTTCTGGACACAATGAAATTTTAGCGGGACGCAAGCTAGACGCAACATTATTTCGGGAGAAAATTCACTTTTGTAAGAGTAAAAACTTTAAATGTTTCCAGTACCAATTTTTCCGTTTTTTCTAAAAATTTCTGCGGGTCCTTAGGGCTCCGCCCCTAGACCCCCGGTGTTTCCCACTTTGTCATGGAATGCCAAGGTGCAAGGTCATGCCTCAATGTTACTCAATATCATGTTATTTGTCAAGTTGTTGTCCACCTGCATCCATATATATCAGATCTTTTCGAACTCGTGAATTTCACTTCAATAAATACATAGAGAATGATTACTAGGTGCATTTATATACACACATATATTTATACATTTATATTGTTCTCATTCAACAGGTCAGGAAGGATCAAGATTAGTACTAAAGTAAAACCCCGAAATTAACAAAATTTGTAACTGTAGCAGAAGCGGAATATCCAAATTTTTTGGTTCTTCTAAAAAATGTTTTTTCGCAAAAAATACACAAATGGCAATTTGAAATAATGCAATATTACCATTTTTCTAAAATTTTCAAATACAAAAGGCCTATGTACGACCAATTCACTATCAATTTATCGTAACTAACGTTAACAGTGCTTCACGTCATTTATACGTTATTATTATTATTAGCTTATCGAAACTTTTACGAACCTTTCGTTTTCTCTCAAAACCCTCAATGCGACTGCAATAGCTCTACGAAAAAGCTCGATCTCGCCGCAAGTCAAGTAGTCGAGCTCGATCTCGCCGCAAGTCAAGTAGTCAACTGTCGAACAACTTCCTGATTAGCTCATCCACAGTCCTGGAGGTAAAACTCAAAAAATCTGGCCAACGGTCACCTACACTACAACCTGCCAATCCTCGACCCGAACACCTACTTCCATCTAAAGGACCCATTTTAACAGTCCCTAAAATGAACTGTTGCCAAACGCAGAATGCAATCTTTGAAGCTTGTTAGAAAATTATTACTGCTATATAATTCACATTGCACAATAAAACTAAACTGAGCATGAAATGGTTTAGCCTTAAAAGAACTCTAGTGTGGTCAAAAGGGAACGTCCGGAGTCCAGTTTTGAAATTTTGTCTGCGTCTTCCATTTTTCTAGCTGAAATCTTAAGCAGACTCTAGTAAAACTTTCTTGCAAAAACTGAATTCGCTCAAGGCTGCAGTGTCCCGCGCATCGAAACTTCAGACCAGGACCGGATCTCACCTATGGGAATTCACGATCTTTTTTCCAGCTCTGTTGCCGACGAATAGGCTCTTTCGTGTTCGTCCGACGTCAAGTTCACATTTCGTGTCGCCAAGCACAACAAATGCCATGACATTCCAGAGTCTGGAAAAGGCAATGCTTGCCTGAGCGACACGAAAATGAGAACACAACGAGTACGCACCTACATAACAAATGACTAAATTTTTTACTAAGGCAATACAAGAAAATACATAAAACAAGTAAAAGCAAAACACACAAAAAGACAACAGCAACTTCACAAGTTCGATTTTGGAAGTGTAGCATGCATTAATAATGTTGCTAACTACCCTTATCCGTAGCAGTCAACAGTTTGTACTGAAATCTAGTAAAAGTCAAAAGAAAAATCTGCATCAACGAAATTTTGCATTTTTGCAGTTTGTGTCAACCGAATGCGAATGCATTTATAACATTTCACTAAGGTTTCATCTTTGTTAGCAAGTCAGAGGAAAGTCAACCGGTGGTAAATGATAGAGAGACGGTATGAATACACCAAAAACCCTATCCTCTACAATGAACGTACGGAATACAAACCTGGCTATGATATTAAAACAAGAAACACTAATGCACAAGTTAAAAATATTTAAAAATTTAAAACTAGACATCGGTAAGGTACATATCACAAGAGGTAAGCCCAAATTAAAAAATTATAAATACAAAACTAAGTACACACTAATAAGACAACACCATATTTAATACTGCTCATTCAAGTGCCATAAGACCAACCAACAACCCGTTAAAAAGCAGCACACTGACAACAAAACTGCAGACGAGTTCACTGCAAATCTAAAACAGCAGTAAATTGTAACAAATCTTAACAAAAATCAACGTTCCCCAGAGAAGTAGCTAGAATGGGTTGCCGCAGCTTTTCTGTTTATATGGAGGCGATATAGTACGAGTACCAAGTATAGTCTGATTCGTGTAGTCCGTATCGAGAGCTCCAGAGTACCATATTGACCATATTTTGAGAAGTTACGATTTTTGGTCATTTTGGTCGATTTTGGCCATTTTTGACCCTTTTGAAGTTCAGTAACTCAATTTTCGTACATTTTGGCAGCTTTTACAGCTATTACAACTTTTTATCTACTCACCGAGAGCTATAGAATGATGTCCATATTGTGCGGTTTCCTCTACTTTCAAATTTGACCATATGCAGCATCACCGTATCGAGTACTTTCGCATACCGCAACGGCCCCGCGCTTCAGTCAACATTACACCCCACCCCAAACCTCCACTGAAAATTTCAGCCCAATCGGTCAACCCTAGCAAAAGTTAGAAGGGGGACAGGGGTGGTCACGAGATGAATAAAGGGACATACCCAGATGAAAGGGTTGCCTTTTTTGTGAAAAAGCGGCAACCCAAAAAGTAGAAAGCTAACAATAAAACAGTGTGAACTAAATTCGGCAAAGCATTCCCGAGTTTCCTGCGATTTAAACTGTTGAAAATAAGGGAATTTTATCAGAAATCCCGCATTTTATTTCCAAATTTTCCAAATTTCAACAAAGAATCCAGTTAAACACACAAGCGACTATACAACAGAAGAAACATCAGGTTTCAATATAAACGAATCACTTGTTCAGTTCTCCGCACATACCGCACAAGATCATATTTTTTACACAATACATAATACCACATAATGTTGTACATTTCTTTGTATACGTGTACATTGAAAAGGCATAAAAATAAATAAAATTAAAGAATAAGAAGAAACTGTCAATTATTATTATGATCCGACTGAGAACGAGGCGTTGAACCAGCAGCAGATTCCGCCGTCTTAATGGCTGCGTGGAGGCGCATTGAAAGACGATTCTCAAAGTGATAGGATCTATACTTGTCCTAAAATCAGACATCAATCATGAAAACAAAAGCTATATTATGTAGGTGCAAATTAAATAGATTACACGCAAAAGATTAACCTGAATAATCGGGGAAAAGTAGATATAAATCGGTCAATCATTATTTATATATTTTTGTTGTGTTGATAGCTATTAACAATAATAATTTTCGGCCAAGTCAACTCAATTCTAGTCATGCCTATCTTAACCATCAATATCACTAAAAGCAAGGCCTAAATTGGAAACCGTAATTGCAATGATAACTCAATTTTCGAAAAAAATGTGTGTTACGACCTTTCGGCTCTCAGGCGACGATGTAACAAAGTAAAGACGTAACTTAAACTACGGTTCTGAAGTTTCAGCAAATTTAACAAAAAATTTTGCTATACAAATAAGATTACGATAGAGGAACTAACCCGTGCCTGCATGAGGTAGAACTGTCCCGCAGACTAAAACAAAAGAAAACCTTATAACTCCAGAATTCACAAGGTTTCACGATCAAGGACCTGTTTAACAAAGTTTATGTTACAGATGAGTCTGTAGATTTAAACAATCGCTCGATTAAATCGTCCAGTCAAAGTCCACTGAAAATTAAAAGAAAACCGGAAAACCTTTTGGTTCAATGCCAGGGACGCCAATCCCAACTCATAACAGGCAAAAGCCAAAATATGCTCCTCATCAGAGCTGAGTGACTCTGTACCCACGGAAAGACACTGCTCAAAGCACTGAAATAAATACAAGAATGTAGAAAGCTTCAGGAATGCGGACAGTATTTTTTAAACAAAAAACTCTCCATCAGACTAAATAAAAACGGAAATAATTGAAACATAAATTCAATTGCAGAAAAGCAAAAAATTGCGCTGCCTGGTTGCGACACATCTCAGAAATAGTAAACAAGAAATAAAAATGCTCCTCTGGAGCATGAAAAAAGTAATATGGGTGATGGTGAGGTTGTAAAATCAAAAGAGGACTAGTCTTTAAAATGCTTAATATGGGGGCTAGGTTCAAAAATAGAAGAGGACTAGGTTGTGAGCGAATTAATATGGGCACAGCTTCGCCGAACAACCCAAATTCGCGGTTTATAAACGTAAATCATTATGCATATATATCCATCCAAGCTACATTTAGTTTATAGTGCATAAACAATCTCTACTTCTACGTGTATTCGAGCGTAACGGAACTTTTATTTTAGCAAACTTTTTCTTTGAGAAACTCTTTATACTAACCAGTGCATTTTATCCATTTATATCTCAAGAATAATTTTAGGACTCTGATCTTCTATTTCCTTCCTGCTTGAACCAATAGCTTTAGCATGATATCCTTAGATCTCCTCTCGTTGCTTGCTGCAGTTCAACACGACCACATCATGATAATTTAAGTATATTCCTAGCAAGTCTAACAGTGTATGCAAACAAATAAATATATTCAATGAGTATTCAACTTCTTAAATTTCTTATTACTGACTGACACTGATAGCTCTGTATGCGACAAAAGCTAAGACGAAGCGTGAAATCCCGCGAATATGGGTTGTTCGGCGAAGCTGTGCCCATATTAATTCGCTCACAACCTAGTCCTCTTCTATTTTGAACCTAGCCCCCATATTAAGCATTTTAAAGACTAGTCCTCTTTTGATTTTACAACCTCACCATCACCCATATTACTTTTTTCATGCTCCAGAGGAGCATTTTTATTTCTTGTCCTTCTGTCATTTTAAAGGATCCCTTTCCAGCAATGCGGTAACGGATACAAGGAGCTTGAACAGTGCCGTAGGTAGAGCAGAAAACTGATTTATATCAATATATAGTACCACTGAATTCTCACCTCCGCCCCAAGCTTCGGCCGCTGCAACCTCTGTTTGTGGGTGGTATACAGATAAAACTTTTTCGCCTCTCCAAACACCACTGGTCTATAGGCCCTATAGACCGTAGTGACCACTGGTCACTTCCCTCCATTTCGGCAATATGACCATTGAAACGAGCGCAGTCGATTTACTATTTATGCCCCCGACCAAAACGCCGAAAAACGCTGTTTTAAGGGGTTTGACCACTGGTCAAGCAAGACCACTGGTAACTTCCTTCGGTTTCGGCAATATGCTCATTGGAACGAGCGTAGTCAAATGTCCCCAACCAAAACGCCGAAAAAAGCTGTTTTAGGCCATTTGACCAGTGGTCAATATGGCCCCATAGGCCGCCATAGTGACCACTGGTCACTTCCATCGGTTTCGGCAATATGCTCATTGGAATGAGCGTAGTCGATTTACTATAAATGCCCTCAACCAAAACGCCGAAAAACGCTGTTTTAGCCGTTCGACCAGTAGTCAATAGGCCCCATAGGCTGTAGTGACCAGTGGTCACTTCCGTCGGTTTCGGCGATATGCCCATTGAAACGAGCGTAGTCGATTTACTATATATGCCCCCTACCAAAACGCCGAAAAACGCAGTTTTAGGCCGTTTGACCAGTGGTCAATAGGCCCCATAGGCTGTAGTGACCAGTGGTCACTTCCGTCGGTTTCGGCGATATGCCCATTGAAATGAGCGTAGTCGATTTACTATATATGCCCCCTACCAAAACGCCGAAAAACGCAGTTTTAGGCCGTTTGACCAGTGGTCAATAGGCCCCATAGGCTGTAGTGACCAGTGGTCACTTCCGTCGGTTTCGGCCATATGCCCATTGAAACGAGCGTAGTCGATTTACTATAAATGCCCCCAACCAAAACGCCGAAAAAACGCAGCTTTAGGCCGTTTGACCAGTGGTCAATAGGCACCATAGGCTGTAGTGACCAGTGGTCACTTCCGTCGGTTTCGGCGATATGCCCATTGAAACGAGCGTAGTCGATTTACTATGTATGCCCCGAACCAAAACGCCGAAAAATGCTGTTTATAGTGAGTTTTCCCTATTTTGACCCTGGGCGAGGAACCACGGGAGCCATGCTGACCAGTGGTCACTTCGGGCGGTATCGGCAGTATGCTCATCGTTTTCAGCGACCCTGATTTACTATATATGGGCACCACCCCAAGGCCGAAAAACGCCATTTTTAGTGACTTTTAGGCCATTTCTAGTAAAAGTGGGAATGTGCTCTACAATTTGCGCATGAAATCTGCGCAGGATCTGCGCAGGATTTTGCGCATCTTCTGCGCAGCTTAGTTTACACTGTCTCCAGCCACTTTTCACACATATTATAGGGGTCGCTGCCGCGACCCCTATGATATATATATATATATATATATATATATAAATATATAGTACCACTGAATTCTCACCTCCGCCAAAAGCTTCGGCCGCTGCAACCTGTGTTTGTGGGTGGGTAGTACAAGGATAAAACTTTTTCGCCTCCCTAAACAGTTCGACAGTATGCCCATCGTTTTCAGCGACACGGATTTACTATATGGATACCGCCATATGGGAGAAAAACGTTGTTTTAGGCGGTTTGACCAGTGGTCAGTAGGCCCCATAGACCAAAGTGACGACTGGTCACTTCCCTCGATTTTGGCAATATGCCCATTGAAACGAGCGTAGTCGATTTACTATATATGCCCCCAACCAAAACGCCAAAAAAGCTGTTTTAAGGGGTTTGACCACTGGTCAATAGGCCCCATAGGCCGTAGTACCTGTAGTCACTTCCCTCGATCTCGGCAACATGCCCATTGAAACGAGCGTAGTCGATATACAATACATGCCCCCAACCAAAGCGCCGAAAAAAGCTGTTTTAAGCGGTTTGACCACTGGTCAATAGGCCCCATAGGCCGTAGTATCAGTGGTCACTTCCCTCCATTTCGGCAATATGCCCATTGAAACGAGCGTAGTCGATTTACTATATATGTCCCCGACCAAAACGCTGAAAACCGCAGTTTTAGGCCGTTTGACCAGTGGTCACTTCCGTCGATTTCGGCGATATGCCTATTGAAACGAGCGTAGTCGATTTACTATATATGCCCCCGCACAAAATGCAGAAAAACGCAGTTTTAGGCCGTTTGACCAGTGGTCAATAGGCCCCGTAGGCTGTAGTGACCAGTGGTCACTGCCGTCGGTTTCGGCGATATGCCCATTGAAACGAGCGTAGTCGATTTACTATATATGCCCCCGCACAAAATGCCGAAAAACGCAGTTTTAGGCCGTTTGACCAGTGGTCAATAGGCCCCGTAGGCTGTAGTGACCAGTGGTCACTTCCGTCGATTTCGGCGACATGCCTATTGAAACGAGCGTAGTCGATTTACTATATATGCCCCCGACCAAAACGCCGAAAAACGCAGTTTTAGGCCGTTTGACCAGTGGTCAATAGGCCCCGTAGGCTGTAGTGACCAGTGGTCACTTCCGTCGGTTTCGGCGATATGCCCATTGAAACGAGCGTCGTCGATTTACTATATATGCCCCCGACCAAGACGCCGAAAAACGCTGTTTAGAGTGAGTTTTCCCAACTTTGACCCTGGGCGAGGAACCACGTGAGCCATGCTGACCAGTGGTCACTTCGGGCGGTATCGGCAGTATGCTCATCGTTTTCAGCGACCCCGATTTACTATATATGGGCACCACCCCAAGACCGAAAAACGCCATTTTTAGTGACTTTTATGCCATTTCTAGTAAAAGTGGGACTTAGAAATTTTTCGCCCAAACAGGCCAAAAAAATGCAAAGTTTGGGCCCATCTCCTGAAAGCTAGGGAGCAAAATTAAAAAATCCCCCTCGTTACTTTATGCACCCCTACTGGTAATTTTCAACAAAAGATACTAGACCTCTCCAGCTTCTACCCAGTTCTAGAAAAGTGTGACCAAAATTTGCGAAAAATAGCGAAACAAAGTTTTATATTAATAGGTAAACTCTCCAGTATTTGATACATTAGACGGGTGGATAAGCACCGCCAGGATCAACCAGGAAATAGGTCTGAGCATAAACATAGTAATATTAATAACAAAGAAGAATTCATTAATATTTTATAAATAGTACGTACAGTTATGGTCCACCCGACCCTACCCACTGTACAGTTATACTTAAAATGTACTGTAAAATTAGGGCCCATAGGAAAGAATAAAGTAAAATATTTCCATTTAATTTCTGGGTAGGACTTAGCTGGGGTAGGGTGCTCAACCTTACAATAAAGGAAAAAGGGGGGTATATTAGCCATTCCATGCCCCACGTGTCCCCACCCACGTCCGGCGGTCGCTTGTCTAGACAAACGAGGGGTACGCCGGTAGCTAAGTAGGCCAGACCAGTGCTGCGATAACTGTTGAAAAGTTGTATTGCAGTAGGTTGAACGAAAAATCTAAAAGAATAAAGAATAAAGAATCTAAAAGAAGAAAGTCCGACTTTGGGACCTTGGCACAGAGCCAAAATTGGCCAGGTGCCAAAATGACCAAAAAAGGTAGCATGGTGGGATCCTGTCTACCAACATATAATAGTAGTATGGTGCCAAAATGCCCACATCGTTCCAACACTTAGCCGTAAAATGCATTTCCAATAAGCGTTATTCACCGAGAAAAAAAAACAAACGCACGGTAACTATCGCCTAGTGCAAAAATTCGAAGTTTCGAATTCGAACCAAAAGTATGGTGGTACTTGTAGTACTACTCGAGTTGTTTACGATGGTAACCTTTTTACCACTCCCGGACCTCTAATTAGCTGGCACCAGGCCAACACGGTCTCCAGGGGGCCGCGCAGACGCCTTTATACCCATATTATGTAGGGCCGCGCAGACGCCTTTATACCTACATAAAAACCGAAATCGGAGGTTGAAAATAAAAACCAATTAAACAAAAACAGAAATTTGAGAACGAAAATTAGCAATTAAGGGAAACAAATAAGTAAAGTAAAGTTGATTTGTTTGCACTTTATGTCTCATTCTACGTTACACAGTTTATTCAAACTGGCAATACAATGAAACTTACGCCAACTGAAGGAATTTTTGACGTTGATGCTCAGTTTCATCTAGACTATATACAAAAAGAGGAGCTCCATAAAAGTATATATAGCTGGCGTTTTTAGTGTAGGCCCCCACTTTCCGGTTCCCCCTCCAATTTTCGGAGCCCCCCACTTTCGACCCCCTCCCCCACTTTTCGGCGGTAAGCCCCCACACACGTTTTTGAGGGTCGCCCAATAGCTAACCTGTGGACTTATAACTTCATTTTAAGCTTAAAAACAGCGACATTTGCGTTTTACATTAAAAATTCTAATTTGTCGCCAAAAATTTAGGTAAATTTATACGTAGGGCTCGCCCCCCCCCCCCCCCCCAGTTTCAAAACCCTAAAAAATGCCAGTATAGCTTGATATTAACCTTCAAACTTAAGGAATGCTGTCTTTCTTATAACCCACTACCGATAACCGACCGACTATCGACTAAAAGCATACAGCAGGATCAGTCTGGATTATAAAACATCAAACTGTGAATAAAAGGGATTTAATATTATGTAGATACAAAATATAGCATTAAGGAGAAAGTGCAGACCTGCAAGGCAGTTGTAAAGCGTCCCAACTGAGCAAACAAGGAACCCTGGACCAAAAGCTTCAGGGGTATAAAGCTACTATGTACATGAGTTCTCTCAACAGCTGAAAACAACACAAACAGGTAATTTAAATAAATACTGAAACACAGTGAAGGCCAGACAACAGAAGGCAATTGTTTGTTAGGGCATAAAATTCCACCAGATTACCCTTTCTTTTTCTGAAAACAACTAATCATTCTGTATATTCCAAAAACAAACACAAAATTGGTTTGACTGACATCAACCTAAAAGCACGACTAATAATATTAACATTAAGGCATTTTAAAATAAACCAAAATATTATCACACCCCTTTCCCAAACAAAAAAGCAATCCAACCAACCTGCCAACATCTGCCCCAGAACGGTGACCGGGCAGGAGGCAAAGGCTCGCCAGAGATAGATTACTTCCAGGACCAGCAGGAGACTTACATCGGCACAGTTGGCCTGGGAAAAGAGAGGGCCCTCTGGGCTGGAGCAGGGACCGGAACCGGGAGGCCCGGTCGTTGCGGTTCCACGACGGAATCGACTAAATAGGCCGCCGCCGGACCCACTCCCACTTCCGCTTCCGACATCAACGTGACCGTCATGTCGGTTGCCGGGCGTCGATGATGCATTGAGAAACATTTTCATCTGAAATATTTATGATCAATAGAGAAAATAAGTGTGTCTATACGTACATATGAACTAGCGCTGAGCTTTTCATACAACCGTATAAACAAACAGACAAACGTATTTCTAAATACAGTAAAGCGAAAATGTATAGCAAGTATAAATGTAATAAATTTTAGATGCAAAACACATAAAAAACCAGCATTTTGCCATAACACCTCAGCCTCAATTAATAAATTACAAACTGCCATAATAAATTATCTTTACCCTATAAAGTACAAAGGCTTCAATAGGATCAGACTTTCGCTTGGCAGCTTTCACACCGGCAGACATCTCGCTCAGACTGCTCTCGTAGAAACCCAAGGCTCCAAGCGAGACTGAAAAACAGTATAGCATTGTTAATTGTAGAAATCTTTTTTTGTAAAAATTGAGTATAGTAATTTTGATAAAATTGTAGAAAACAAACAGTTTAGATTAGTATTAATGCTTTCCATGCTTTCTGAAATCTTTTCACTGCTAAAACAAGCAGCATTTCATTTCAAGAAGGAAACTGCACGGAAAACAAAGGGCCCATTTGCGTGCAACCAACAGGGTGATAGAAACAGACTTCATGGATAGCGTTGGCCGTTCATAATAACTTAATGCTGGGCTTATTCTACTGGGGGGGGGGGGGGGCGGGGGCCCCATAAAAACCCTTCCCCCCAAAATTGTTTCCCCCCAAAAAAATCGCCCCCCCCAAAAGTGGGTACCCCTTTTGGTACAAAATTTTGCCCTGAAAAACTCGCTCAGAAGGTCAAATTTTCAAAAATTTTCCGGCTTCGCAGGAGATTTTTACTCACTTTTTGCCTTTTTCAACACTATCTGCTTATTTTTGAAATAAAAATCAACTTTTACAGTACATGCCAGAAAAATAGCGCTATTTTTAGCACAGTTTTAGAAAAATTTTCGCCCCCACCCAAAATTTCCTTGCAACTCGGACTGTTGGGGGCCCCCCCAAGAAGTCCCCCAAGAAAAAATGCCTAGAATAAGCCCAGTAATGTATTAAAAGCCTGACACTACAAATTAACGAACTGTGGCTACAGAAATAAAAAGGTGGGCTAGTTTCAAGCCAGTTACAAATACAATTCAAAAAGCAAAATCTAGCCTAGTCATGTACGTTATCCAATACACAATGTATACACTGCTAAGCTAGCTGCCTTTGCAGCTAAAATAATCACACATGAAAAAATAAAAGTGTAACGCACCAGCACATAAATAATGATAATAACAAGGAGCCCATTTGGAATGTGTTCGAAGTCTAAATTAAGAGAAATAGTTTGAATTGAATACAAATTAAAAAGCAGTAAGCCGCGAATAAGGCAAGATAAACCGATCTGTACAATTAATGCGCAGAACATCTCTTTCGATTCTGGGAGACCAAAAACTTGAATTTCGGGGTATTGCACTATTTGAAACCCAAAAATGAGAGGGTCAGTTTCGGGAATTGTATGCATAAAGTGGTTCTGAAAACGGAAGCTTGGTATGTGGAACACGATGCTGAATACAATAAACATGCGTTAATATCAATAACAGGTGGTTCCGTGTAAAGGTAAAAGCAGCCTAGTCCAAACAACTTATGATGGATCAAAATAACAGAGTACCACCTTCAATATACACCAGAAAATTAATTTAGCATAAAACATATCGCTGTCAAGCAAACGCCAGTTGAACTTTAACAACAATTTACGTAAATCTAAAGCAAATCTTCAACTGTACGCACTATGTAGCTGTCTTTACGTACTGTGAGAAAGTTTCAAATGCCTCTTTGAATTCCAGCTTCAATAGATGACACCAGCCTAAAACAACAGCAAAATGAGACTTATTTGCAGATAATGAAAACCAAGTCTGCAGCTGAACTTAATGTATGGACTGGTAAGCAATGGGCACTAGCGTAGCCAGAAAAACATTTCGGGGAGTAAGCTGAATTTTTCTGGGAGTCTGGGAGGCGGAGCTCCCAGAAGCTCACAAATTCTGTAATTTGTGACCTTTGTAGAAGTTTTCTTTGAAAGCAAAACTTCCTAAGTTCCAGCACGTTTTCATGCACGTAAATTATGCAGAAGCGGGTCAAACCACACCCGATAGGGCATTTCGTACACATTTCGGCGTGCAAAACACGTACTATAATGCTACAATACACTAACTTCGCGCCAAAATTTTTTAAAAACGGCCCGTGGCTGGCCGCTCTCGGCTGTCGGGCGCGATGGCTACTGCAATGCCATTGCTGCTTTTATGCGACAGGCTCCAAACACTTCTCTTCTTGAAATGAACACGTCAACCTCCATAGTCTAACGAAAATATGTTCGTAAATACAAGTATTATATACGTACGTTCATTATGCCGGCATAAAAGGGGCAGCGGACACTGTCCGTCGTGGACAATAGAGCCTTTTCTCTCCCAAGGTAGTTTCACGCCCAGATAGCAAATCAATCCGTTGCATTGATTAGCCTTACTAAGCAAGAGGTCGCTACAGACGGTAGCAGTAAACTGTCATCGATATGTGTATATTGTATAGTAAAGACAAGGTATAAAATGTTTTCATGGTTTTGAGTTGCGTGGCGGCGTCAAGCTTAGGGAGGATTTTAGGAAGGGTAAGACAAAGAAAAAGATAACGGAAGGAGCCAGCCATGGATTTTTCTCAATCTGGACTTCGGGGATGATCACTGGAATTTTCTGAAAGGATGGTGAAACAAACATATGCCAACCAGGTCAGCAGACCCGCTATCCGGTGACCAGCGACCACATAGGAAACCGAGCGTTAAATGAGGTCTGCCATGCGGTCTGAATCGTTGACGGAATTTAAAATCCTGTTCTGCACTGTCATGGTACCGCTCCGCTTGCCTGTACAAACTGAAATGTACAGCGGCGACTCTCCTAGTTAAGTTTTCTGTAAAATGTCTCCTTTGTGGGGCCTCACGTAAGCTCACCGGCTAGCGGGTGGGGGGAAGTACCTACCTCCTTTAAAAACGGGCGTTTTACACACGGTACGGACAAAATTCTGGACGGGTCTACAATTTCGGGAGGAATTCTTCCCATTCCCACACCCTGACTACGCGCCTGGTAATGGGTAACTGGTCTAACAGTATGACTCGGAAGGGGGCGACTTTAAGAAAAAGGCACAAGTTGTTAAAAATACCTTTTATCGCAAAAGGTTGAAAGTTGTCAAAATATCTTTACTTCCCCATCCCCACTTTTGGTTAAGAAAAAACCAGAATATATACATACTAAAGCAATATTGCAAATTTACCCAATTCGTAGTTGCACATCATTTTTAGATCGTTGTTGGCCTGGGCAAGAGAGACAGCCTCACTGAAGATTTTACAGGCAGTGTCCAGCTGAGTCTAAAATAGGGGAAAAGTGGTAGAAAAAAGAATGAAACAAAAAATAAACAAACGGAAATAATGAAAGAGAAAATATTAATTTTCTGAAAAATGAGATGACAGCAAATGAATGGAGCGGGCAAACCTAAAGTAAATGGGAAACCAACAGTCTCAAAAGGCGACAGACTAATTGTCACAGTTATAGTGATAGCACAGTGATAACACAACTGTACTGTTATGGTCAAAAAATCCCGTTTTCTTCAGCGTAAACGCACTATCCCCGGCTCGCTAAACAAAAATCCAAAAATCAGTAAGGCTTTTTGTTGTATTTATCGAACAAAAACAATAGAAATCAATACAGAATAGAGTTCTGCTTAAAGTTAATCCTTTCAATGGGTAACCATAATTACCCCCACCAGCACTGCTACTCTCACGGGCTGCAAAAAGCAAAATAATATACACAAAAATGTGAACCGCAAAAACCAACCTTAAGTCTGGCCGATCGTCCACGAAAGAAAGTGACCAGAATGCTGCCCTGGGGCAGCTTAAAATATCCTCTCCCGGACAGGAGGCGCTCAGCCTCGCCCAGACCGCTGCGCCCCGTTCTCCCGTCCGGGGCAAAGAAGGGCTTGGCTATGGTCTGATACCAGAGCAGCAAAAGGCTAGAAATTAAATATAAAAAATATATAAGTAATAACGTACAAATTGTCAAGATTTTCTAGAGATCAATAGATCCGCTTATTCTTTCCACAGACACAAACAACATAACACTGAAAGGTTTTGAGCGGATACAAAAGTAGGCTAATTTTAAACATATTTTAGATAAATTAAATCCCAAACCCCCATGCTCTCCGTACTTTATTCCTCCTACAAGAAACAATCACTAAAATATTAAACTCAGCATTTAGATACGCGAACAAGACTGATCTCTTGACAACAGAAGAACTGCCAAAATCGGGTCTGGCCCACCACTACCATAAGGAGAAGAGGGGTAAAGCCACAAAACTTTATGAAATTTCTGCTACAGCTCTATGCAATATAGCCTTTTTGGGGAACTTTGGCATAAATTTTGCATAAACTATTTCTGAAACACATACCAGCGCAGCTACAGTACATTACAAATCATTCTTTTGCCTCCGATTTCTCCCGGTCACGCAACGGAGTCACACAAACGCAACCAAGGAACCACTTACACAGCCACTGGGGCACGCATCGTTTCACTGCGGGCCGCATAGCGGAGACACTTGAGTCCGGTCGTTCGATCCGTCTGAAAGCCCAGAAAGTGGAGAATGCGGAGGACGCGCGGCGACAGAATTGACATGCACAGGTGAAACATGCCATAGCCAAAGCTGACAGAGGCCTTCAGATACTCTACAACTCTCTGTGCTGAGATAGGACCAGAACAACCACCGGGCCTGGCTTCGGACTCTGCTAAGGTGCCATTCTGCTGCTGCTCTGACAGCATGCCATTCTGTCCAGCAGAATTTCTAAAATCAAGAAGGCAAATAATCTGTTGGCTTTCTGCTCCTGTTTCGGACTAAGGCTTTGCCCGTTAGGACACGGGTGTTTTCTACTACTACTGCATTACGAATAACTTAGCGAACTTTGCCAGAAAATTAACTTTGTTCAGAGCCCTAGGCACTCACAATTATGCAAGACTACAAAATAAATTGTCAATAAAAGCTATCCATAGCATACAGACACTGTTGTTAACCTACAGCTTGGAAGAGACAGCTGCTTCTGCACCATTAATACTGTCAACATAGTCGGAAGGAGAATGATCATTACCACCAGAGAAGGTAGTGCAAGGGGAAAGACTACCACTAGGTGAGGCCATTGAATCTGGCGGTGTCAAAAATACATCCTCCGAGGAGCCAGAAGGGCCAGGATTCCCGAGTTCTGAAACAAAATTAATAATAAAATGGAAAAATAATGGACTTTTGTTTAAAGTTGTGAATAAACTAAGCCTACAAGCAAGGCCGCACCCAGGGGGGGGGGGTTCAAGGGGTCTAGACCCCCCCCTTTTGGGATGAGTAAATGGAAAATTTTTGCTATTTTTATGGCAAAAACAGCTATTTTTAAAAAAATTTCGCTCCTTCGGCGCGATAATTTAGAAATTAACGTCCAATGTACTGTTTTTGGGCAAAAATGCAAAAATTTTTCAAGTTCTGGGGGGGTCCCCAGACCCCCCGATGCGTTTTACCTTGGACCCCCCCCTTTTCAAAATCCTGGGTGCGGGCCTGCCTACAAGTACGTATTTCGAAACACTATATATAACTACTACAGACTAAACGGACTGTCAGAATCCGACAGTTAAAAATTCCTAATTAAAAAACTCCAACGAAACCACACAAGGCTTCAATATCGCATTAGCCATTAGTACATTACATTGCACCAACATCATACGTAATCGTACCGTACGTACTTTCTACAGTTGGCAACATAGTAGTCATCGTTGACGAAGATTTACGAAAGAAATGAGATTTTCGACTGGTGGTATTGCTCAACGGGGCGCCGGCGGAGAGAGAGTGTTGGACTTTCGACTTGGCTCTGCTGCCGGTTGACGGGCCGGGACTGGCGCCGTGATCACTGGCAGAGGTGGACAGATGGCGACCTCCAGCTGAAGATGGATGACAGGAAGATTCCGACGCACTGCCTCCGGCCGGCTGCGGGGGCGGCGGCAGATAAATGGTGGACAGTCTCTGAACAGACTCATAGACTGATTCGTAAATTTTCCAGGCTTTCCTGCAAATAAACACAAGAATAGAAACGCCGTCCTCATTCAGTAAATAAGACGTATAACCGGAACATTATAGGTTTAGACTTAGACTTCCAGAAATTGCACACACATGTGCTATTGTTCTAAATTTTAAAACCCCACAATGATATCTTAAATTAGAACAGCAAGGAGTTAAAAGTTCAGAACTTAGAATACACTTCAGTCTAAGTTCTGAAATTTCTACCATAAAATTTAAAAAATTTAAAATATATAATCGAATAAGTCCCCGAACATGCATCCATACAGTCCGGACCGGATGTTCAAGTATATATAGGGGTTTTGAAAGCAGAGAGCAGAGATTACGGAACTCTTCTTGGAAGAGCTCATGTATACGTTTGAGAAAAAATAGCATTCTTAAATTAAAAATGCAAAAATTTTGCACTGCTTCCATGTGTAAAAATCAATATTTCAGCACACAAATCAGCTAAAACTTGAGCAAATGAGAAAATGCCGAAAAATTAGAAATTATACATTTTGACGCTGTCCAAAGAGGGATAGAGAGGTATAAGCTGTAAAACGGGGGACACTGAAAAAACTAAGAGGGAACTGTACAGCGAGAGCTACCGCCTCCCAACCTCACGAAAACGTAGAAATTTCCCCAGCATTCAGGTGCACAATAATTTGAAACAGTGGACAAAACGTCAGAGTGTTGTCTTGGAAAGCCAGAAGAAACTCAGTAGTCTCCCAAACTAGTGGGAAAAATGCCCTAAACGGGCATGCAATGGCTAGAATAGGGAAAGAAGGAAGGGCGGAAAAATGCCAATATATACGTATATATACTTGTCAGTCGGCGCTGAAAATGGTAAGAAACTAGATTCAGCGCCGAATAGGGAAAGCAGTCGGCGCTGAAAATTATATAAACTAGATTCAGCGCCGAATAGGGAATGCAGTCGGCGATGAAAAGGATAGAAACTAGATTCAGCGCCGAATAGGGAAAGCAGTCGGCGCTGAAAATTATAGAAACTAGATTCAGCGCCGAATAGGGAATGCAGTCGCGTAGCGTGGAACAGGCACTTCCTCCGTCCATCCTATTCGCGTGAACTGCTCTGCACTCCCCGAGAACGTGGTATACTGCGTTTGAAATGAGGCAGGATACAATATCGTTTGTGTAACAAAAAGTTAAAGCCGGAGCTGAGGTCTTCTGCATAAGGTAC
>JASAND010016586.1:0-36947 GCA_030248195.1 Trissonchulus latispiculum | reverse complement strand
TGCAGGTTAACTATCTTTGACTATTTTGAACCAATTTTGATTGTTTTTTCGCACCTTATTTTATTAATTCCATTACATATGTATGTCAGCACTGTCAACAGCTTCTACTGAAAGTTATCGCGACAAACGGAAAAAAACAGCGGCAACCCATTCTCGCTACTTCGCTAGTTCTTCATGCGACTTAGCATTATTAGTTATTTAATATTCTTCAATTCCAAACTGTTACACATCTTTATGTGGCTAATGTTAGTTGCGCCACAGCCAAAGCTTTGGTTCACCTTTCAAGTCCAGTCATCTCATAATTGTGCTGTCACTTTTACAAGCTTCACCGCCAGTCTGAAGTTTATTAAAGTTTTATATTTCATCTGTTTGTTTGTTTTAGGTTGAAGGCGCTAACGGTAAGATACTTCAAGTTTCTTAAATACGTTGGATAATTTTCAGATGATTTTCTTGCTATCTTTTAGAATACATAAATGTTGAATATTCAACTTAAGGTGGTGGTATCGTTTACCGCACTGGTGCAGACTGAAAAATTTGTAATGGCAATTTATAGATTTGACGTATTTAAAGCATTAAATGACTAAAAACTTACATATTCTCAAAAAATGTAGCTCTCATTGCTAGGCGGTAACTCACAAATTGGAAAAAATAATGTGAAATTTTGAACAAGGATTACTTTCGATTAAACTATGTTAGAGAGCTAAAATTTCGCAAGCGAAGACAGGAATATCTTGCCGAGGGTCATTTTTCAGCATTTTAGTTATTGTTTAGCATGTCGAAAGAAAACTTCTAAAAACGCATATTGATGCCATTTTTCAAAATTCAACAAGCGATATCTCAACTGTTCTAGACTCAAACAGAAAACTAGGAAAAATGACCCTGCAATAAGTTTTGGTCAATTCGTACGCTAAATTTGAAAACACAATATTACTTGAAGTATGAGAAATCCTTGTTTAAAACATAAATTTCCTTCATTATTTAACGATCAATGTAATTGGTAATTAGCTAAGTGCTGGCTTGCTATTACAAAGGCGCAGCAGTGACGAATAAAGAATTGATGATTTTGTTATCGTAAAATAGTGAAATAAACTGGTTGGGGAGGAAGAAAACGGATGGGGCGGAGATATTTGTTTCCATATATGTTTACAGACGCTTTGGAAATTGCGGTTGGGACGAATAACGTTATTTCATTTGTACCCCCCCATTTTCGTAATTTTACTCCCCCGGCACTGTTCATGCCAAGAATACGTCAGAAAATTGCTATTATGGGTTACTTTAATCTGCAAAATATCCACAGTCGTTAAATATGCATGAATAAGTGACATTAAAAGAAGCAAACGGCAATTTCTGTTATTTTTAATTTTTCGTAGCCATAGATATATTTGCACGCTGTCCGCTCACCGAAAGTAGTCAGGTTTTAGCTTAAAAACCAAAAACTTTAAAATTTTTTATTTTTTGCTGTTTCTAGTCCGGGTTGTGTCTACTTATATTAATAATGGATAAAAAATTTAGAAAACCACTTAAAATTGAAAAACTCAGCATAATCATTTTTCGTCAAATATGGAATTTTGGTCAAAATAAAAATTTTTTCATACACGATTAAAAGTGTTATCAGCATGATTGGGAACAGCAGTAAGGTCGTTAAGCGAAATTTTAGGTCATTGGGATTATTTGCTGTAAAGTTAGCCTTCAAAATACGGTAAACGATACCAGCACCTTAAAATAAAGTTAAAATTTAAATTACCTAACTGTTAAAGATATCACCAAGAGTACATAACATATTATGCACTCTTGATATCACTAGAGATCGCTAGAAGGTCTTGCATTTGGAATGGCAGAACAGTGCTGTGGTTATTGAATTGACATACTAAAGATCATTAAAACTGTTACTTCTGAGTTACCTAATCTTAGTTCTGAGGAATAAACTTCTGAGTTATGGCATGGCCTCTGCAACTTTTTGTATAACATATAAAGCTTAATCATTTTAGCTACAAACTGTGAGATTGGAAAAACATGGTATGAAAACGGAATCAAGTTTGAATGCTACCAGAAAGGAGCTGTCAGAGGATTTCGACCAATCGGTACAAGTTTTCCTAATTTCACTAATTACAGATTTTCTCTATTAATTGTTGTTTGAATGCAAGTGGAGTTACAAATATTTGATATCTTTAGGATACTTAGTAAGCTGTCTTTGAAACCTTTTGCCAAATTAAAAAGACTGTAACGTGGTTGCTAATTAGGAACGACAGGCCTGTATCAATAGATAATCTAAATTAAAATTCATTTCTAACCACATTCTAGCCTGTCAGTCGCCAGAGGGTGATAAAACGAATGGCCAAGAATGGGTGAAAGCCAGAAGTCTGGTATACCGATGCTTTCACGACCAAAATACTGATGTATTTTCGTATCGTGGTGTTGGTAAGTACTAAAACCTCGCAACAGCTACAGTCTTGGATTATATAGTTCCCTGATACCTGCTCTTGTTTACTTCATTTGCTTTTTTTGCTGTTCAAAACGGGGTCTTCTACTTAGAGGTATGTACTAAAGTCTGACCAAAAATTCTTGGAACCGAAATGTGAGCGGCTGTCCTGCGTTGTCATTTGAAGGTAGCCTATATAATGTATATATTTTTCGAATCCTCAGGAAGCCGAGATTTCGAAAATCCGAAAAAATCCTAAATTCCGGATTTCATTCACGGAAAATTAAAAATTTTTAGTTTTTCGCCAGATTTTTATCGCAATCAAAATTGGGTTCTGACAGTCGAATAGGCCTGGTCCCGCTACATATTTTTGCTCTTAGAAGCTTTTCACGAAAATGCACCCAATTTCCGGAATTCCGGGTTTTCAAAATTACCGGATATTAAAAATTTCCTCCAATACCCACAAGATGGGTATCATTCAAAAGCTCTTATCGGGCTGAACAACTTTTGTAATAGAACGAACTCGTGAAAATGCACTCAATTCCCGGAATTCGCGAAAACCGGATTTTCCGGATTTTAAAAATTTTCTCCAATACCCACAATATGGGTATCATTCGAGAGCTCTTGATGAGCTGAACAACTCTTGTAATAGAACCAACTTGTAGAAATGAGCCTAGTTCTCGGAATTCACGAAAAACTTCCAAGCTAGAGTGAAATCCGGAATTCATAAATCCCGGGATTTCGGTGCATTTTCAGACATTGGTTCTATTACAAGATTTGTTCAGCTCATCGAGAGCTCTCGAATGATATCCATATTGTGGGTATTGGAGAAAATTTTTAAAATCCGGAAAATCCGGTTTTTGCGAATTCCGGGAATTGAGTGCATTCTCACGAGTTCGTTCTATTAGAAAAGTTGTTCAGCACGATAAGAGCTTTCGAATGATACCCATCTTGTGGGTATCGGAGGAAATTTTTATAATCCGGTAATTTTGAAAACCCGGAATTCCGGAAATTGGGTGCATTTTCGTGAAAAGCTTCTAAGAGCAAAAATGTGTAGCGGGACCAAGCCTATTTGACTGTCAGAACCAAATTTTGATTGCGATAAAAATTCGGCGAAAAACTAAAAATTTTTAGTTTTCCGTGAATGAAATCCGGAATTTCGGATTTTTTTGGATTTTCAAAATCTCGGCTTCCTGAGGATTCGAAAAATATATACACTATATAGGCTACCTTCAAATGATAACTCAGGACAGCCGCTCACATTTCGGTTCCAAGAATTTTTGGTCAGACTTTTAGTTTAGAGATCAACATCAGGCTATGCGTTTGTATTTAAGATTTATGCACTCAACTCCCCCGGTTCGGTTTTAAGTTATTAAAGACCAATGCTTTAGAAACTTGTTTAAGAACAACTTGCTAGCAACTGTCAACAGCAGTACTGAATTTATAGACGCAATTATGTATTATTTCGAATTTTATTGACTGTTTTCTGAACGTTTCCCTGAATAGACACTTCTGGGCGGGCTGAAAGCTTACAGCTGCTTACTGGTTGGCTGCAAGCAAAGTTCGGATAAATTCAAAGATTTTACAAAGATTATAATTAAAATTTACAAGTGTAAGTTGTAGCACTGCCAGGAGTGCTCTCAGAGATTTGTATGCACACTAGCAGACGAAGCTCCGAGTGAAGGGCACGAGTGCGCGAAGCACATTAGTGCCCTTCACGAGGGCTTCGCCTGCAAGTGAGGTCACAAATTTCTGTGAGCACAGCAAGCAGTGCTACAACTGGATTGTAATAGGGCTCAAAAAGTTAGAAGACTTTCGTCTTCCGAATGCCATGTCTAGAGAGACTGACATTTATTCCAATTTTCAGTAGTTTAAATGCTGTTCAACCTAATTTGCATATTTATGTTGGCGGAAAGTATATAAGGACGAGAAATTCCAATCAGTGCAGTCAGTCCTGATGACTGTCAGCAGCCTCGCTGCATACTTCGACAGGAGAGCAGCGAAGGCTTACCGTGCAGGACAATTGTACTGCACGCCACGTCGAGCAGTACAATTGTGCTGCACGGTGTAGCGTGCAAATCAAGTGTACGCACGTGGTTGTAGCATGGTTCGGTTACACTGAGCCATGTTACAAAATAAGCAGGATAGTTAGTTGCTGGGTTTATTAGGACCGCATTATTCTACTGTCGCTAACTACAAGACCTTTGAGAATGGGACATTATTGATCCAAAGGTGCATACGTAATTAGATAAATTATTTGACAAACACTAAACACCTAGAAGGAATAATGCCCTATTTGTGAATTGATTTGTTAATATTATGCAAATGATTGCCATTTTTAAGCGTGTCTAACTTCCACTGGAAAGCGATTCGATGTGCGCACTACAACTAGAGATGGAGATTATGAGTACAATTGTACCTACACAGCCCAAGGAGAAATTGTGCGGTATAAACGCAATGGTAAGTGGGTTGATCAACGACTAAAGTTATTAGATAAATAACTGAATAAAGCACGTTACTATTTAGTCGGTTATATTACAAGGTGATTAGGTGATACCTAAGCCTTAATCTTGTTTGTTCATGAAGGTATGTATGTTGTTCTAATTTACAGCAATTTACTGACACCATTAATGAGTTTAAGCTGATGTATACTGGAAAACTATGGAACTAAAACATGAGTAAATAACTATTGAATTGCGATGCAATCCGTTAACTCTGATCCTGTAATGAGTTTGATACAGCTTTGGATATAGAGCTGTCTGTTAAGTTAAGAGATACTTCATTGGCGCACTGGGTAGGAGACTAACCAGACTACAAGTGCTCCAGTCCTAAACTGTTCAGACACCTTATCTTGACTTCAGACAAACTTACCTTGCCCGATATTGGCGCAGCCTCGGAATCTGATGACAACTTAGTGAAGGTTAAGGGTTTTCTTCAGAACGGTTGGCTCAGATCCTGTCCTAAATTGTCGCTTCGGCCATCATCAGAGGCCATCACTTCTATTGGCAGAGCTGCACGTTGGCCATCATGGCATGTCCAAGACAAAAAGTTTAGCCCGTCAACTATGTTGGTGGCCAAACATGAACTCAGCGATTGAAAGCAAGGTCTCAGGCTGTACAAAATGTGCAAAATCCCTGAGCTGTCCTAGTCCTACCAACAACGCTTGGCCTAAGTCCTGGTTCCCTTGGGAAAGGATTCATGTTGACTACGCTGGCACAAAGGACGGGAAAATGTATCTGGTACTTGTAGATGCATACTCTAAGTGGCCGGAAGTTCTACCCCAAAAGAACTCGACAGCAGCTACTACTGTCTCGGCCCTAAGGGAAGTCTTCAGTCGCTTTGACTTGCCTCAGTTTATTGTCACAGACAACGGTTCAGCGTTTACATCGGACTAGTTTCGTAATTTTTGTGCGATCAACGGAATTACCAATGTTCTAACGTCTCACTATCACCCTAAATCGAATGGAGAAGCTGAATCTTTTGTCAGAATTTTGAAGAATCACATTCATAAGAACGGTCCTGACAAAGTCTCCTTGACCAATTTCTTCTTTCTTATAGAACTGTTCCCCATACATTCACAAAGCAAACGTCAAGCAAGTTGATGTTCGGGCGTGAAGTTCTAACTCGTCTGCGTCTTTCCCTCATGGCAAAAAACCCGCTGGAAACGCAAGAACCGCGGCGTGGTTTTCAGCTGCAAGAAAAAGTTTGGTCTAAAACTGCTCTTGAAAAAGAATGGTCTCCAGCTGTGGTTATTGGGAAATATGGCAAAGTGATGTATGGAGTTCGTCAACATGGGAAGACTGTTCGACGGCATGTGGACCAACTTCGGCCGCAAAAAACCGACGAACCAGCGTCCGCAACTGACACCTGGGACTTTGGTCAGATGCGGAAGTGCCTGTTGTGGTAGAAGAAGGTGGTACAATAGCTGATCCGATGCATGGTCAGGTTCAAGAGGTGCCGAATATGGAAACCCCGAAACGTTACCCTATACGCAATCGCCGTTCACCAGTCCGCCTTTCTCCGATGAAATACAAAAGGCGATTAAGAGAGTGTCTTCCGCATCCTTAAAGAAGGGAAGAAAGCTGATGTATAATGGAAAACTATGGAACTAAAACATGAGTAAATAACTATTGAATTGCGATGCAATCCGTTAACTCTGATCCTGTAATGAGTTAAGATACAGCTTTGGATATAGAGCTGTCTGTTAAGTTAAGGTTTAATGCCAGAAGAACAGGTACAAAAAGTAAACTATAGGTACATAACAAAACAACACAAAAATAAGAAGTCAACCTGCAATCTGAGGTAGTGGCAGAGCCGTAGTTAAACTGCTACTGACGCCACACCTTTCAAAAACACAGACAAGTCATAAGTAGACAGTTGTTCTTTAAAGCTATCCAGTGAACTTGACATTACTATATACTGAGGTAAAGTATTCCATATAGGAACAACTCTGTTGGAAAAAAAGCTTGATCTACACAAAATTTTAGAATGATTTCTATATAATTTTAGGCTATGCCCACGGTTTGATGTTAGAACTGCTTTACTGAAAAAGTCTTCAGGGTGTATATCCGTTAAATGGTTTAGAATCTTATAAACCATTATAAGATCTTTTCTTAGACGCCCTTCTTCTAGTCTAATAATGTTTAATTTTTTCAGTCTTTCAGGATAAGTTAAGTTTCCTAAACCAGGGAGGAATTTAGTAAACTTTCTAAGAACACCTTCAATCGTGTTTATATCTTTTATGTAGTATTGGGACCAAACTTCAGAAGCGTATTCTAGTCTAGGTTTTACATAGACATTAAATAATTTAACTAGAAAAGAGCGATTTTTAGTACTGAAACTTCTCAAAATTAAGTTTGCCATTTTCGAAGCAGTGGAAGCAATACCAGTACAATGCATATCAAACTTTAAGTTATTTTGCAGCAAAACTCCAAGGTCACGAGCATACTGTACAGAAAGTAACTGGTCATTATTTAGATTATAAACAGAACATGGATTTTTGTTACCAATGTGCAAGACAGTACATTTACTAACAGCAAGGTTTAACTGCATTTTAGTGAACCAGTCGCAAACATTGTTTAGGTCAGTTTGCAGTGCTTCGGTTTCTTGTGGTTGATTGAAAACTATATAAAGCTTAGAGTCATCAGCATATAACCTTATGTTAGCAAATTTTACAGCATCTATTAAGTCATTTATGTATACAAGAAATAGAATGGGACCTAATATACTCCCTTGCGGAACACCGGAGGTTATGTCGGAAAGAGGAGATTTCTGGTTTCCAATACTGACGTACTGTTTTCTATTGCTTAAATAGTCGCGTATCCATTTAAGAACAGTCGGAGGTATTTTTAAGGCAGAAAGTTTTTGACATAGCTTTTCATGAGACACACAATCAAATGCCTTTGCAACATCCATATAAATTACATCTACAAAGCTTCCGCTGTCAACTGCTTTAGTCCAATCATTTAAACACTGTAAGAGTTGGGAAACTGTTGAGCGACCAGGTAAGAAACCATGTTGCAAAATGGAAATAAATTTATTTTTTAGCAAATAAGATTTTAATGTCTCGGCAACGAAAACTTCCATATACTTGCTGCTGTTAACAAGTAAACTTATAGGTCTGTAATTTTTAACTTTTGACTTCTCCCCTTTTTTGAAAACTGGGGTAATTTTAGCAATTTTCCAGGCTTTGGGCAATTTTCCCATAGCCAGAGAAACACGAAAGATGGTAGCAAGAGGAGCACAGATGGATATAGCAACTTTTTTAAGGAAAAGTTGTGGTATATCAAGTTAAGTTAAGATACTTCATAACCAATAACGTTTAACTTCATTCGTGTGTTGAAGCTAACATTTTATATTTTCGTGTATATGCAATTTTGAAACGTATTTACAATAATTTAGCATCATCTTGCATTTATGATGGCAAAGAATATGATAATCAGGAGGAGTTCATCCAGGACACTGTAGTGCTCAGATGCTACCGCGACTTTGAAGGACGAATGGTTGTTGCTTCAGTTGGTAATATGCCTGAGGTTTTAAAATCATTATGCAATCTAGAGACATTTTCTGGCAATATTCAGAAAAACCATTGGTTTTTATTATTTTGAGATGCTACCGCGACTTTGAAGGACGAATGGTTGTTGCTTCAGTTGGTACGCCTGAGCTTTTAAAATCATTTTGCAATCTAGAGACATTTTCTGGCAAGATTCAGAAAAACCATTGGTTTTTATTATTTTGAATTGCAGCAGAAATATAGGCACGACTTATTCGAGGTTTTTACATCAACTCAATTAAAATTAACCGCAACCCAGGATACAGTATAAAGTATACAGCAGCTGAAACAGAGCGTAGTCACAACCAAAGGTGGCTGATTGTAAGTTTCAGCCAGTCTAGTCACCTAAGAACAAACAAATATGTAAAAAAATTCAAAACAACCTTTTCCATAATAAATAGATGTTACTATCGCCGGGTTATTCAAAAGACTTATAACAGGGCGACTTTGTCTTGTCTTATAAATTGTTTTTACGGAAACTTGTTTTACGGAAACTCATAGTGTTTGCCGCATCTTAATCAATTTCTGGTGATATCTGAAACTCTAGCTTGGTACATATTGCAGCCTGTTTCGTCAGTGGAAAAATCGTCCGGGTGAATGACTTCGTCAAATTCGATAACCATTGGTGGTTTTGCCAGCGTAACGCTTCGTATGCTGACAGTGCCAGTCTACTGCAGCTAACTTGTAAGCATTAAGTAGTAGTTGTGCAACTGAAGTTATAAATCTAAACATAATTTCGTATTAATTTAACCTGTATAATTAACCTTACCCTGGGAACAATGACCCATCCACAATCGTAAACTCGGCTGAAATCGCTGGCATTGTCTGAGCTAGATGTCTGATTATGTCATATTCACTCAGGTACATTTGCTTAACGCTGGAGCTGGATAAGTGGTACGTAACAAGGACTGTTGTACCCAGAAACAACACTGGGCGTTGTACGATGTTGTGTGAGCGCATTATCGTTATGAGAAGTGATTATACTTATGAAAAAGTGTTTTCTCCGTTTTCAGTAGTCCTTTTCTGTTCATCTGCATCCAAATTGCTAGACTAAACGTTTCAAGTTTTCATGGAACTAATTATGGAATACATTCAAGTCATTTGAAATTGTTGTATTTGTACCTTGCAGTGGAGGAATACAAGCTCAGAATGGCCCAAAACTACACAAATGAGTGGGGCGATTCCATCAGTGGCAAGGGTGGTCAAGGCGCCGGAGCTTACCAAAAACGTAAGTCAAATACCTTTTACACATCATTCGTTTAGTTTTATTTTTGGACAATAAAGTTGGCTATACAATTTGATCAAACTGAAAACTGGAAGGTTAATATTTTAGCTCTGAAAGAATTATGCTTGGTTCCTTCTGTAGTGATTTGTAAACTGTTTTAGTTTATATCTGATGCTTGTTTTAAAGCTATAAATTTTGACTGGCGTTTAACTTAAACTACGTATAAATACCTTTCTTCCAGTGACCACAACTACGACTACAACAACGACCACAACGACAACGACAACACCAACGACCACTACAACCACTACAACTCGTCCTCCCACGACGACTACTAGAAGAACCTTGCCTCCAACCACAACCACAAGAACTACTCCAACAACCACAACAGCAAGAAGACCGTACATCACTGTTACCAAACGGAAGGTCGTTCAACCACCAACAACAGGATGCTCAGCTGGTGGTGTTCCTGGAACTACTCGTAAGTTGACTAAAATTTGACTTTGGTTTAATGTTTAATTTAAGATTCCAATCTTATAATAGCTGTGCAGTTATGAAGCAGAATTGCTCATGCGCTGTCCGCTTAGCTATTTTATCGAATCGGAAGTCCTACAGTTATAAAGCGTTTCCATGTCATAAAACTGTGACCTCGATTAACTGCATACATTGCTTTAATGTATCTATTTTTCGCAGTATTCAAAATATAAGTTAAAATGTTTCTTTTTTACTTCTTCAGCTTGTGAAGATGTTCATCCTATGTGCTACGCCATCCAGGATATGTGTCTAACGGCAAGAGAAATCATCGACCTAAAACAAAGCTTCACTGGAGGATCATCTCAGTCAAGCTCCCAGACATCCTACTCATCCCATTCATCTTCATCTTCTTCTTCTTCGTCTTCTTCTTCTCATTCTCAGTCTTCCTTTTCCTCCACCTACGATCATCATGCACCTGGTTATGTAGGAGGAAGTCAAACCTCAGGATCACAGACTGATAGAAATAAACATCCAGGTGCTTTGTCTCAAATAATTTAGAGTAGTGGTAATTTAAAATTAACAAGTACACCTTTAACACTATCGTTAAGTCCGTTCTGCAGTAGTGTCGGCCAACTGAGGGACCATTCAGTAATCAGTACATGTAAAATCAAATTCCTTTAATGTCATCTTTAATTAACGCTAATTCTTCTACCCGATATATGTTTGCCTTTATAGCTGCTGGTGTGCAAGAAAACAGTGGCTACTATCGAAACGGTGGAACGAGTATTCAGACAACGAGAACTGGCGACGATGATCACAAACACTTGGTTGAAAATAACATCATCATCAATACAGGCTGCTGCGAGGGCGGAGGAAGTGGTGGAAAACCAGAAGGTTAAAATCTAGTCATGAGAGGTTTATCTACACTAGGCTTGCGCCAAAATATTTAACTTAAAGCCATTTTAGCAATTCAATGTTGCAGGTGTTATAATTATAACAAATTAAAACACTAAAAAATCCTATACTTCTTTTTGAAGGTAGTCCTTCCTAACGGAATTTACCTGCTGCAACATCCTTGAGACATCGCCCAGTACTGTTAGTAGGTACACATATAAGTGCTGGACAAAAGTGTTCGCGCCATTCTGCAAAAAGCTGTCCAATCACAACCCATATTTTTCGAATTTATGAAATTATAGAAATTGAAAGACATCCAGAGGTGCCTGTTTTTTTGCGTCGCGCAAAATTTCTAATCCTTTTGTGTTGTTTTTATAGTAAATAACTGTGGAAATAACGATCGCCTAAAATACGTGGTCAGTCTTCTGTGTCCTTGCACCTGCAATCTTTGTGGCCAAGGCGGTAAGTGTACGAATGCTCGGATAATGTAATAAATGGTATTCATTTTTGGTTCAGCTCTGTATTCGAACATTTTTCTCAGGTAAATTTCTTCTTTCCATAAGCCCAGCGGAAAGCAATGAAAGAATGAATCCACTCCATTCATCAGATAACTGCAAAGTTTCTGGGTGACTGAGGGTTACGGTAACTGACAACCGAAACTGAAACTTAAAACAATGAAACCGATAAATTCAGAATAATTTGTTCGAGAAACTGATGGACTGACCACTACATCGTAAAATGGTGTCCTATTTATTGTGGTGGGATAGTATATTTCCAGTCAGATTTCCCGGTGGCAGAGTCGGAGGGGGAGACAGGGTTACACACGTGGGAGGGGAGCTCACCCCCTCTCTTCCAGACTCCGGCTAAGTGGGCACAAAACGGCACAAGTGCGGCTGCCGGCTAACCCCCCACCCCGCTCCAAATTTCATCTTCTGCACACGTCTGTGGTATATGAATTGAGAAGAACAAAATAAATCAGTCCGTCCAAACGAGAGAAGATTCTCGTACTCTGATATCCCTTAGGTCCTTTTCACGCGCGAGTTAAAAGAGCACAGTTTAAAAATTTTAACTTGTTTAACACAGCTGGCGCGATAAAGTGAACTGTTTAATTCTTTCAACCTGTGCATGAAATGGATTGAGTTAACTTTAACTCTTTTAACTCGTTTAACTCGCTGCGGAAAAAGGCCCTTAGATCTGATACAGGAATAGCCTTTCAAACACAAGCTTAATCGGAGCAACCTGGATTTTTTGTACATCTGTATAACTATAAAATCGCTTTAATTCAACTGATACTTAATACCATGAGTTTATTTTTAGGTATGTCCTACCTGTTGAATCGACTCGTCTAAAGATTAGTTGAAATCTAATGATCAGCAGTTGATAGCTTGTTTTGAGATTAATTATTGGCCATATGGAACGCTGTTTCCCTAATTACTCTATCGTTGAGCTCTCATAATTAAAGACACTCAATTGTTATTAGTTTCTGCTTTGTTACAGTTCACTGCATTTGTAGTTATTCAATCAAATACATATTGCTACTGAACTATAATTATAAAACTAGTCATTTGGTTAGACCCTGGTTAGCCACTGGTTCCAATTATCTTCTGGAAACAAGTTTATAGCCCCAATAAAAGCCAATGTAGCTTTGAATTACATCCAAGTGCTTATTCATGGTACATGGTGCCTATGCTCTACTGGCTGAGTTAAAAATTTGGGCCACGTATGGGATCAAATGCACAACGTGGGTTAATTAATTCTTTGTACATTCTTCAAAAGGAAGCATTGAGTTGAACTATACCGTCAGCTAAATGCTTTCTTACTGCTCTACTGAGGATCTTGTTAAGTGTAGAATTAAAGAAAAATCCAGCAAATTTTTGATTTCTAGCCATGCCAGCAAAACCAGCAAATTTAAAGGAACGAATGCCTACCCAAGATAATCTAATTTACTGTCGTCCTTCCGAGACGCGTGCTAGGTTAACCACAGCAGTGACAGTTGCTCAGGGCAAATTGCGTGTACAACTACATACTTAGTGTCACTTCAAAGTCCAAAATTGCTTTCATAAAAAACGGATCCCTGCATCAAAAGAGCTTGGATTGGTTTACTAAAATACACTCGCAAAGATTACATTAATTTTATTTAACAAATAGTACAGTAAAAGAACAAAAGGGAAAGGTGAAGTAATAGTGTGATTTCAGGAAATTGATTGGTAGGGAAGTTTGTACGCAGCTCGTAGATATTGATAGTATCTACAAATGATCACCGTCCACCATGTCTGAAATATTTCGATTTGAGTTTTAGTTCACAATCAGAGCTATTTAGTAGCTACGTAATTTAGTTAATCCAAACAAATCCTGTTCGCAAATCAACCTGCTGACATATAAATTGATCTCATTGCCACGAAAATAGAAAAAGAGAATATACAAAAAATAAACTACGCCTGAAATTTCTTGCCTCAGCAACAGTGAGAACAATTAGCCCAGTTGTTACTCCAACCCCGTAAGCAGTGGAATAGTTTGGATCTTCTGGTGGAAAACCGAAGGCGAGCGCCATGTCCTTTCCCATTAGCATGAATGTGATTAAGACCAAAGCAATGGCGCAAAGTAGTACAATTGACATCACCTAAAATTATAGTCTAGCAAACTTAAACTGGACCAAAAGAGTAAGTTTGCTAGACTTTAGTGAAGTGCAGCCAGGCAAGCTAGAGACCTTCACTCAGGCCCGTAAGCCCGGCCCGGCCCGGCCCGGCCCGCGGGCCGGGCCGAAGGTGAAACGGGCCAGGCCGGGCCGGGCCGAGGTAGAAAAAATTTGGGTGCGGGCCGGGCCGGGCCGGGCCGAGTACTAGAACGGGCCGGGCTTCGGGCCGGGCCTGCTATTTTCATTTGAAGGTTTTGTCTTCTTTTTAGTAGTTTCGGCAATTTATACTGGAGATTTTATTCTTTTCCAAATATAATTTTGAATAATCATTGCTCTGTTATTCCGATCTGACTTGATTTACTTTCTCTTTCAGAGTTACTGGCGTATGCACTTAGCTCATTTGCGTTTATTTAACTTAACTTTTAGCTAGAATTTGTACATTAGCATCTGAAATTTAGTTATTTATATAATTATTTTTAATATTTGGAAGGTATACCTTCTTCCTTATACCTTAATTGCAAGCTATATTTGAATAATCGAAACTTGACAGTCAGTGAATTCTTCCCTATAACCAAGAACGGAACCGCTGACTGTTCTTAATCGCTCTAAATAAACATGAGCTAAGAGAAATCGTTAAAAAATGGTATCTGCGATGAGGAATAAATTTATATGCATTTTAAACCCTTACTTTTATTTTGGTTAACGACAAAAAATTAGCTAAAACGGGCCCGGGCCGGGCCTAACTTTAAGCTTACGGGCCGGGCCGGGCCGAGGTGAAATTTTTACGGGCCGGGCCGGGCCGGGCCTGAAAATTCAGGCCCGTGAAGGTCTCTAAGGCAAGCATTAACACATAAAATCTGAAAAGAGTCCGTTACCCTATCCGATCCTTTAGCTGAATGTTACAAAAGATCATCAGTCATAAAATTCCAGAAACATTTTTCTTTTTCATTTTTTCTGTATTCTCTTTGGCAATATTTTGGAAAAAGTAGATTGAAAAATGCAGGCAATCGCTAGAAGTCCCTTATTTTAGGGTTTATTTCTCTCCCTCTTTTTCTGCGAAACCTCCTATCCAGAACAGGCGAATTCAAAAAATTTTCAAACGCCAATGTGATGGGACTGTAGGAATAAGATTTCGCTTTAATCTAACTATTATATTAGATATCAAAGATCGCCATACATAACAATAACGTCTGGAATGCGAAAAATCTCAGATTCAGTCATGTAATCTATGTAATCATGTCGCGTCGCTGCGATCGGTCAAATTTAGTATACATTTTTCCCTCACTTGCAGGGCTAAATGTGGTAATAGGAGTGAACGGCGATCCTGCATGACTCCAATATAGAAGGCAACCAGGACAAGAGTCCAAAGTATAAAGGCAACAAATGTTCCCGCATAAATTGTTATGGGACCGCTAGGGTGCACATGAGATATACCCAGAAAGAATGTGCACCAAACGATTACCCATTCGGTTAAACCAATGAAAACTGAGGCTAAACCAACAAACAACTACACATGCACCTTACATATAATAACTACTAATGGTTAATCAAAATTGATTTCTGTGTATCTCCTACTTCAATCACAATTATTACATTGCAATTAAATTGTTATTAAATTAAATAAAACATTATACCTGTTTTGACATGGCACTTTTTGCAGCAGCATCGGAAATGATCAGCATTTTCATCAAAAGTCATCGTAAGCTAGCCAGCAGCATAGTTCGACTTTTGATCAGATAATAAATATTAATCTAAGTCAATTTACTATTTTCAGCTGAAGTGTTCAAACAATTTATAATTTATAATTCAAGAGTTTACAATGGGAAGAGTGAGACGCTCAGCTCTTCTCAATTATTCCAAATAGACAATTATTGGAATGATAAAAAATCAAGGTTCATGGCTCATTGTTGTATATCAGCTTATTGTTGCGGTTGGACAGTTGATTTCAACTGTTTAGTTGAACTGTAACTAGAGATGTGTTAATATGCGTTCGAACTAAGACAAATCTAATTGGTCCAATTGTTTGCTGTTAAGATTTTTTAATTACTGATCGAGCCGATGGTACTTACCGTTTGTTATACTTGGTTATACGACTAACCTAAAAATGAATGCGATATATGATATGCGATATGTTCGATACGGTCTAGAAGAGCTGAGTGTCAGGCTCTTCTCACAAACCCCTGATACACAAAACCGTACAAATTTAATTTTACAACATCACAAATTCTAAGATTTAACTACGGACTGCTTTAAACAAGGACTGCATTGCAATTTCGTTTACATAAACAATTGCTGAAGTCATCTGGCCATGTCCTGCTAAACTTGACATTATCATTTTAATGATTACCCCATCGAGTCGCTACGCAGGAATAGGATTTATAGGATTTGCTGTTACATTTCGTCAGTAGCTACGGCTAACTCCAAATCAAAATAAAGTTTAGCTGCAATCTCAGAAAGAAGCTACTGCTAATGTTTATAATTCAGACTTTGAACTTTGTTGTGAGCTGATCCTAGTGATGTTTCAGGCAACGAAACTGAAACTGAAACTAGGTTGTTTCAGGTTGTTCCGGTTTCAGTTTCAGTCACTGAAACTGAAACTTAACCTGAAACTATTTTGGGAGGAGACCTGAAACTGAAACTGAAACTGAAACTAGATTAGGTAAAGACCTGAATCTTCGACTGAAACTAGTTTCAGTCTTTCCTCAAAACTTAATGTTTTGAAGGTTTTAGTCAGTTTTTTCATTAGTATGCTGCACCTTGATTATAAATAATGCTCAATATACGGGTAATGTAATTTCTGAAGTCTAGAAACTGCAGTTTTTTGAATGAACTGAAACTGAAGCTCCACCAGAAACTAAAACTGAAACTGAAATTATTTCGTGATCCCGACTGAAACTTCAACTAAATGAAACAGAAACTGTTTCTGGATGAGACCTGAAGCTGAAACTGAAATCGGCTACTGAAAGAGCACTAGTTGATCCATAGTTTAGCATTATTTGATCCTAATCAATTTAGGATTCCCCAATCTAGGATTGCTACCACTAAGATTGTCGAAAAGGCTAAATGTATAATACTGCAAACTTGTTTAAGAAGCATCATGTAGTCAGTAATTGCACTAACATCCAGCCAAATGGAAATCCAACTCCAACGAACAACGGCCCCATAACCATTTATTTTTAATAGCTGACACAAATACAGTATGATAAATGTAAATAATCTCAGAATAGTATTGCTAAATACAATAATTATGAACCTCCGACTTATCGCATCGCATGCAGTAGCAATAGAGATTTGTTCGATAAATACGGTAAATCTGAACAAAATAAAACTGATTATTAAACTGAATTAAACAGTAAATCACTGAAGCGATATATAGTACTGGACTTTGCTCAAAACTTCCTTCAAGGGACACTGTCATAAGGCACGATACGATTCTTCAAATAGAAATAAAATCGGTACACAACCACAAACCACCACAGCTGAAAAAGTAAGAAGTAGCAAAGCATAAACAAGAATTCAACATAAATATCAAGTTTAAATATAAATTCCTACTCTGTATCAAGTAATATTCCGAAGAAAAATTGGACACTAGGTACAGTCATACTGCACGTAAATAGGTTGAAGTCTAAAGAAACGACAGCACGTTTTATTGATCCCAGACTGATCCTTATTCTTGCGTAGCACACCAAAAGCTGGAACGACTCTGTTATCAAATAAACTATGTAATCGGAGCAAGCTGAGCAAGAAATTCGAAAAAAATCATACAGTCGTTGGCTTTACCTGCAAAAAGAAGCCAAAAACCAGAGCAGCAACAATTCCACCAATAAGGCCAGGATGCACATTTCCTTTGTGTTCTTCGCTTACAAAGCCCATCTTAACCAGCAAATCAGAGCCGATCGCTGCGAAGACGATGACCAGGACGGCCGTAATCAAAAGTGCTGCCATGGAGGCTACCTTAAAACTCAAAATTCTGTCGCACCCTGAGTGTACATTTGCTCCTACTGTACCTAAGTCCAAGCAGTTTTCCCTTCCTGTTCCGAAACTGAGTTGGCATTTACTCCTCAGAACGTTGGAAGCTCAGCTAAATTCTGCCCATTTTATTGAGGCTTAGCGTGCAGACAGCTATCGCTGCTGTGAAAATCACTGCCGAGGTACTCCTGAACTCATCATCCTGGATACGTCTAGTTACCGGTTTTCGTCAGGGCTATTAGTCTGCTATTCTATGAAGTAATAACAAGAGTACATAATATAAGAGCGTGCCACTAGGCACACTCTATGTTATCAGAGCAAAAACTATGCTCTGCTCGCTAACGGCCGCAAATCAGACCCATCACTTCAAAGAATTTTGAGCGCTATATTTATGTTCTAAAGCTCGAAGCAGGCACAAAATTCGCGCACGCACTGCTTGTGTTTTCGAGCTTAAGCACATAAACATAGAGCGAGTGAGCGTACCCCCGTTTCGACTAGGTACTGATTTGCGGGGGGGTCACTAGGGTCTGATTTGCGGGGGGTGGTGGCCCGTTAGTGTGCAGAGCATAGTTTTTGAAAATAGAGCTAGCCTAGTGGCATATATACTCTTATAATTATGCACTCTTGGCAATAATAAAAGCTTTTATATTGTGAACTTGTTTTATGTTAATGTTAATGTTATAGTTAATGCTAATATTAATGTTTGTGTTAAATTTTAAATTTCATAAGTTCACATGCATGTTAACGTGTGCATTCATGCGGTCAAACCCAGGGACCGGCTTGCCCAAAAGTGCGCAAGTACTCTAACTCTACTAGACAAATAGACGCAGTTGTCGAGTCTAGTGCCTTTAGTATACCATAAAGGTAGCTACTAGCACTCGACTTGCGAGTTCCGTTACTAGAGGCGACCAATACAAGCAAGCTCAATCTGTTCCATAAAAATTACTAGTAGACGTCACGACACAAGTCAAGTTCTCTAGTCGATTTTGACTAGAGAAATGACAACTTAGTGTACTAACTTTTTAAAACTTTTACGGAAATCTGCTCAAATTCAAGAGGCGCACTTTTATAAAACTTTTTTGGATGTCTGCAAACATTGCGAAGTTTCATTATGATTTGAAGTTTTTTGCCAGTTTTGGATCGATTAAGGTTATTTTCTTGCTAACTCGTGCTTGCAGTGCACAGCGAGTTTATCGAGTCACCTTATTCGCTTAGCTAATTTTGTCGAGTCAAACGAAAAGTTTATAGTACACTTGACTCCGCGACTAACACTAGCATTGCCAGTTCTTGCATGCTAATACCTGCTTCCATAATACCATTTTATGGAACCGCCCCCAGTTCTTTTATTTGAAATTAGATCTGTTTGTAATGCTTGAAATACAGAATCTGTCATAGTGTTCGATTGATTCACCTGCACGATCAAATGCGGAATCACAAAAGATGACTTTTCCTTAATTATTCCAAGAACCAAAACAACAATGACCACAATCCAGAAAAGGAAAGCAACCGCACTGCCTGTGAATGGTCCAATGGGAGTGCTCTTTGAGAACATGGCGCCTTGCCCGAAGAAATTCACACAAACTATTACTGTCTCGGCAAGAGCTATCAATATTGTGCCTATAATTGTAAAATTAGCTTCTTTCTAATTACTTGCTTCTAAAAGTTAAACCTACTTCTTCCAAAATCACTTCTATTTTCAAGTTTTAAGTAATAATTTGAAATTTAACATTCTGAAACTGCAGCCCTTTGGAAGAAATCAGGTTTGTTTGAACTTTAGTATTTTACATCTTTAGATGTCCCATTTCTGTGAATGCCAAATCAGTTGACCTAAGATAATGTAATGTAATAATGTGATAATGTAATAGTCAAACTGATATGCTTAATGTCCAACATAATTAAATTTACTTACCTAGTCTCACATGAATGCAATTACAACAACATCTTTCGTTACTTTCGTCAATGACACCCATGTTCAATGCTTATAGTATGCGCCTACAAAATAGATCAAAACTTTCGAAACCACCAACGGTGGTAAGTGCTTCATTGGGAGTTTAAGGTGGTGATTCCATTTTGGAGCCATCAACTTTGAACCATTATTGCTGAGATTTATTGTATGGTGTTAAGAAGCCATCTTTATATCAAAATGTAACATTGACATTTTTCTTTTTAATGATTCCAATGATACTAATCTCGGTTTTTTCGAAACTTTTTTAACGGACTTATGAAGCAGTGCAAGTTTTCAGATTTCTTGCAGCCTGTTATGGTGTTGGGTTAAAATGTTAAAAGTAATAACTTTGGCGAGGATATGTTACTTTGCTGTACCTACTTTGTAATCATTCTATGCCAGAACTCGTACCTTATATAAGCCACGGTTCGAGTGAAGTTTGTGTCAGTTTTGAATTGGTTGTACATTAAAGTAGCGCATCACTACATTGGCGCTGCGAATCCTAAGATGGACAACTTCCAGTTTTGTCAATTTGACGGAGGCACAGAATCCTGGACCTGCTACCAGGAACTACTAGAGGCGGCGTTGTTGGTGAAGCAGGTAGAGGTTGACGCCATGAAAGTGGCTTTCCTTATCGCGTCCGTGGGTCCGGACACCTATGACATTCTGAAATCTTTGACAGCCCCTGAGAAACCAAAAGACCTGACCTTTCAACAGCTGTGCGGCGCTTTGAAAGATCATCTGGATCCGGAGCCAACACAACTAATGGAAAGGTTCCGATTTCACACGGCCTACCAAGACAAGTATGAGAAACTGAACGACTTCATAGCGCGGGTGCGCAGGTTAGCGACACGGGCCGGGTTCTCTGCCGACAACATAAACGAACAAATGAGGGATCGGCTAATTGTGGGAATGGCAAATGCTGGCATTCAGCGAAAACTGCTCAGTGAGAAAGAGATGACATTCGCAAAAGCTGTTAAGCTGGCACTGACCTTAGAAACCTCTGAATCCGACGCATGCTGTATGCAGAAGATCAGAAATGGACAGTGCGAGTCCGATTCCGTTCACTGGACCAGAGGCGCCAAAAACGACAATGGTTCCGTTTGTAACCGCTGTGGATCGAAAAATATTCGGAATCATCGATGTCCGGCCAAAGATCAGAAGTGCAATAACTGCGGGAAAATTGGGCACTTCGCGAGAATTTGTTATCAGAAGCCTAAACCTCCCGGACAGTTCCCAGACCATTCCAAGACGATAACCAGAAAAGCCCCTTTACATCGAGTTTTCAATGAAGACGAAGAAGAACCTACTTCATCGAGTCCTGAACGTCACTGTTATCCAGAAGACTATCCAGTGTGGGAGCTACATGCTGTAAACGAAAACCAGAACGAACCATGGTGTACTAAGCTTTGCATCAACGGTGAATGGATTCCAGTGGAAGTAGACACGGGAGCGAGCGTCTCTATCATTGGCGAAGATGTCTGGCGAAAAATCGGAAAGAATTCAAGATTGGTGGATGCGGGAATCAGGCTGCTAACCTACACAAAGTCCGAAGTTCACGTCCTCAGAAAAGCTACCGTATCCGTCCAAAGCATGGTGTCCACAACAAGCAAGCCGTGTGAAGTCTACCCGGGATTGACGGCATTATCAGGCAATTTGTGGCGGATTGCTCGCATTGTCAGCAATCTCAGAGTAGTCCAGCTTCACAGCTGGGAAATTGGACCACCCCTAGCAAGCCTTGGGATCGTATCCACATTGACCACTTGGGTCCCTTCCATGGAAGTTATTGGCTCCTAGTTGTAGACAGCTACTCCCGTTGGTTAGACGTAGTTCCGGTGCCAAATCTGTCATCACAGCCTACTATAGCCTCCCTCCACCGCATGTTTGCAACCTACGGCATTCCTAAGACCTTAGTCAGTGATAACGGCACTTGCTTTACATCTCGGCAATTTGGATTTTTTTTGTTTGGAGAATGGGGTCCTACATGTCAGATCGCCGGCACATCATCCACAGTCTAACGGAATCGCGGAAAGATATGTAAAAATGTTCAAGCAAAAGCTCGGATCACGCCCCTTCACTCCAAAAGTGTTGCTACATAAAGCTGTTTCGGATTTTCTGTTTAGCTATAGATCGACAAAGAAAGAATTGGGCAAGTCACCAGCTGAGCTGTTATGGGGACGGAACCTGCTGACGAAATACGACCAATGGAAAGAAGGAAATACACCTCAAGAAACACAAGACCCCAAATTCCCCAAGTCCGAATTGGACAGCCGGTTTGGTATAAACGATACAACTATGGGCATTGGTCATGGGAGCCTGGAACGGTACAGGGCTGGGAAGGACACCGCATCGTGAGGGTCCTTCGGTCTTCGGGAGAGCAACAACGATGTCACGTGAGCCATGTGAGGAAGAGAGGAACAGTAGATAAGCGCGACGAAAGAGATTGGCATCTTCCGACCTGGGTGACTACGGAAGGGGGACAAGACGGTGTGGAACCGCTGGGACTGAGGCCTGACCTCCAAAGAAGAGCGATACGAGACCGGGTGGTGGAACCAGCTCCTAATATCCCACGGAACCGCCACGTAGATATCCAGTGAGGGACAGAAGACCGGTTCACCGTCAGAATCCTTTTTATTATGAAAACGAAAAGTATAGAAAGTGACAGTCCGAACTTGAAGGGGGAGATGTTATGGTGTTGGGTTAAAATGTTAAAAGTAATAACTTTGGCGAGGATATGTTACTTTGCTGTACCTACTTTGTAATCATTCTATGCCAGAACTCGTACCTTATATAAGCCACGGTTCGAGTGAAGTTTGTGTCAGTTTTGAATTGGTTGTACATTAAAGTAGCGCATCACTACACAGCCTGAAGTAATTTTTTCGTGAGACTTCGGCTATAGCAATCGATACCTCTGTCAAATAGCTAGCGACCCTTTTTTAGTTGAAATCGCTCTTCGTTATATAGAGAAATTTGTTAAAATGTAAGCGCAACCGGGATTTTGCCTACTTTAAGCAGCCTTCGGGATAGCAATTGGAATATTATCATACCTCGCTGGCTGGCACCTATGAGACCTTCAATACGATATTCTTAGTTTAATTTTACGACTTGCGTGCTTAGGAAACGATGGATTATTGTTAAGGACGCCTGACTCCAGTGTGGTGATCCGGTTAGAAATCTTGTCTCCTTTCTTTTCTTGAAACCGACTTTTGGTGGTTTTTGGTTTCAGCTTTCAATAGCAAACAGCAAACAAGCACGGAGAGATCTTAGTCAGAAGATAGATAGTCAAAACTATGCAGCTGCTGCCCAACAGTCATAAATTGGTAAAAACAGCCCTTAACGGAAATATCAAATTTTTGAAGCGGGATTATGCGAAGCGTGTTAGACACTAAAACAATAGTAGATATAAAATGGCGGTTCTGGTGCAAATCCGGAGCCGATTCTAGTTCAAAATCCATTTGCTGCGGACCATCTCAAGTGTAAAAATGGCACCCGATTTTCCGCAGTATCTCAGCTGCGGGCACCTGAGACAACAGATGTTTTTTACCGTTTCGACTCCTGCTAAAGGGTCTCATCAGACGGCTTCTAGCTACCGTTACGGTTTTTTTTGTTTTCTTTATTAAGTAGATCAATAAATACAGTGATAAAGTACAGCACACAATAATTTTTATATTCTATAATGTCCATATGCATAACTCGTTACACCATCGTCTAACAAATATCGCTTATCATCAAAAGGGGATAGCCCCTTCTTATTCACATGCATACTATACAATTTATGTTTGTCACTTCTAATAAAATTCATATGATGATACATAGTAGTCCCGTTAAAAATAGTTGAAACGTAATCTTTAAAATGAACCCGCTTCTTAACAATTGACTTTTTAATACCTTTCAGTTTCTTTTTCTCATTACCCCCACATACAAGTGCATATGCCTTAGCACGTATACCACAAAAAGCTTCAATAGGAATACCCTTAGTCTCATCCTTCATTTTTCCCAACACCTTTTTGTTCTGGATAGAGTATAACGGATGATCTTCTGGGTATTCGCTAGTATCAAATAAGTCAATGTCTTGTAGCATATCACTATATACATTATCAGTTACAATGTGATAACATAAGCTGTCAGTATCAGTAAACAACAACTTTACATTATCCTCATATTTTGCTATAATGTAATTATAATGAAAATCATACATTAAATACTTAGACAGTTCCAAAACAGAAAATCCAACATATATAGGTTTACAAAGCTCCACAGTAACTCGGTTCATGGACACAGCAACTAAATCATCTGAAAATATAGTAGAACGATTATAACGAGGATTAGATACAAGTTTATCATGCTTCTTAGAGTCAATAACCAATTTAATGTGCTGGTAAGCACGCACATTTTCCATAGTCTTTCCAAATACTGCGTTGTTCAGCAGTTTGTATTGATCCTTTTCGAATTCACTTTTAGCCGATTTTCGTTTCTCTGTATTGAACATAATATAGGGTTTCATCCAAGGACTTTGGGTAAACGTCAGGACTCGATGTACCTTAGTAAGCTGAAGTCCAAGCGTCAGGTATTGCTTGAGATTAAAGTAATGCACAATGTAATTGTTCTTAGCCAGTAGATTGGGTACCAATTTTCCAACCTTTCCAGAGGATATAGATAAGTCCTTCTTTAGGTTTGAAGCATACGGAGACAGCATATCGTCGACAATAGTGAATTTCTCAGGAGCTACAGGATAACCATTATGTGAGTCATGTAAGTGTTGAGGATATTCCAAGTCAACCTCCAGCACATAGCTCGTTTCCTGTTCAATGTTTTGATCCAACCAGTCTATATTGTCAAAGTCCATTGAATGTCTCTAACTGGCAAATGTTGTACCATAGCCCAACCGTATAAGTTATTAGCGTCTAAGTAAGTAATCCAGGAATTTGGAACTGAAGGGTTGTAATCTGGACACATGGGGTTGTTAGCTTTAGCGTATCTGTGTGAAATCATTGATATTCCTCCACGTATGCCAGCTTCAAAGAATGTGTACATTTCTGGATCTTGTAATAACTCCAATTCAATCTGGGTCATTTTAAGACAGGCATCCCAACCAAAGGAGGGTAGGGTGTAGTAATGAGCTGGGTCCAGCCCGTAGTACTGTAGTACAAATAATCGAAAGTTTTCAAAAATGTCAGCCAATAGTAAAACATCGGTTAATAAGTATAAGTCATGATACTGACCCATGGACTGAATGTTGAACCCTTCCCAAATATTTAAAGCATGCTGGTAGTCATTCTTGCTGATATCTGTGTCGTTCAGTTCGTTGTAGAAGTATTCGTGTGAAGGGAGGGAAGTCTCATCAAATTTGCTCCATGTATCCATTTAGTCATAAGGGTATATTCCTTTGCGTAGCAGCAAGTCCAAGTTATCTCCGTTGAAATGTTTAGACATGCACACAAACTTGTCCTTTCCATCTTTGACAAGATTAGCCGTGAGCGATTCCAAGGAGCTAAACATAAGCTGACATGTATCAATGAACTTGATTCTCCAGCCAAGCTCTTCTCGGTTTTTCTTCCGCATAAGCGTGAAGCATAGATAGTCTTCCGTACCTTTGGGTATGCAGTCTAGTTCAAGTTGATATTCGTTAGCAATTGCACCAATCCGCTGCATTATTAAATGACCATCATATCGTCGTAGATTATGCACACCAACAATAATGTCTCTATTGAGCCTTAAAGCGAGATTGCACTCCAAATGGGCCGAACCTCGGAACCTGCCACAAAGATGACAGTGATCTCGGACTCCCTCTTTTTGCAGCTTCTTCTTGCATAGATAGCAATTAACAGTATCATTATGCTTCCGTTGTTCGTCTGCTGACAGTTTCAACGGCTCAATAATTCTTAACCTTTGCTGATAATCTACACATTTGACCACAAGCTCCTTTAGAAAAACATGCAAACAGTCTTTTCCTCTGTACACTGTTGGCGATCCAATCCTCATTTCCTTCCCACAGCAGTTATAGATATCAATGAGCCCATAGCCACATGGAGTATGAAGCTGGTAGGGTGTTGTAAATGATTTGCTGGTACTAGGCTGACAGCTGTCAACCTTCTCCAATATGCATTCAAAATCAGCATACATAATATAGGGAGCTCTTTGCATCTTGTGCATGTTCTTGAAGTGAAGCCATTTATCTTCGGGCATCACAACAGCAGTAGGTTCATTCTTTTGACATCTTTCCATGTGCTGCTTGTGCTTCTCTTCAGTATAGCAAGGTATCAAACATCGAGGACAAAAATACTTTTTATGTTCATGTAGACGCTCCTTGGACAGTAGTCTATCCAAGCTCTTAATCCAACAGTAGTGCTGTTTTCTTCCCTTTTCTATCAGCAACAAGTCCACATGCTTGAGTCCAGTACGTTTTGATATGTACAATGGAGCAACATTATTTCCACATGTTCCATAGACGTTAATGGTAAATATCATTGATTTTCTCAAAATTGGGAATGTCTTTGAGTGAAACAGGGAAAGCTATATCAGTAAAGTCTAGCTCATTTTCATAGACAGTGTATTTACAGCATCTCTGAGCATCTTTATTTACTGGATGTAGAGCTGATAGGACCGCCCATTTGAAGCATTGATTGTCTTGATTCTGCACGTTAACAATAGCCTTCTTAAAGTCAATAGATTTTGGTGTTGGAATATATGATGATCCATGGAGAGGACGGTATCGGGTGCAGTGAATGTCCAAATGTATGATTTCTCTAATGATCCAACCAGATCCTTTCTTTAGAAAGTTCTCGATGTGCAGTAAGATCTCAGGGAAACAATCCCTGAGCTCACTAGCCACATCATTACCAGGAAGGATTACTATAGCTCTACAGTTAAAGTAACCCTCAATTGTCTCCTCTCGATTAGTAGTAGCCAGTTCAAAAAGAATCTTCATGCCTAGCCAAATCTTCAGCCCTCTTTGCGTATCCAATTGAATGTTGACCAGCCGCGCCAAATAGTCCAGAACAGAGGATAGAAATCGTTCTGGATCAACCATATTTTCGGAGGGATGAAGAGTGGTCACAGAAATAGTGTTATCTAAAGCTGACGTCTTCAAATGATCTCGTCTAAACATGTTCTGAGGAGTTGATTGATCAGATAGATCTTCTTTCTTCTGCTTCTTCGGAGGTGGTTCAGTCTGATGAGTGCGTTGATGTATTGCCACGTCATTCTTCCTGGTGAAGGAGCGTTGACAGATAGAACAATTAAATCGTCTTATCTGTTGATGAATTTCTCGTTGATGTTGCAGCAAATTCTTTTTGTGGGTAAATGACTTCCCACAGAGCTCGCATAAAAAAACCGGCTTGACTCGAGCTTGACATTTTCAAGAATGACCATATTGTAGATTTTCGTTCCTTTTATGTATTTTGCAGTCAGTTGTTCGCGTGGTTTTCACATTGATGACTCATCAAAACCAGAAAAAACCGGTTAAGGGAGCTATTCTCTAAGTATATATTTACCACTGCCACGTGATTCTCACACTGATGACTCATCAAAACCAGAATAAACCGGTAATGGGAGCTATTCTCTAAGTATATCATTACTAATTTCACGTGAAGCAATTAGATGACTCATCCAGAGAGAAATCTGGAAAAACCACTATCATCGAATAATGTTGACGCAATACTAACCCTTCTGTGTAAGCATGTTTAGTGATTGCTTAATAACGTTAGGTAATAATGATTGCATAATATCCTTAGCTAATAGTGATGCCATTCCTTCTGTGCATATCCCTCTGACTTAGAATGATTTCGTAATAACCAATACTTCAATAACACACAGTTGTTTTTAGTCATGTTTTCAGAAATAGTCGTTTGCATACTGCATTTGCAAGCATGTGCTGTATGAATATGCATTATACATTATATCATAAGCCTAAATTCATATTTTATACTGACAAATCGTGCTATTATTTTCTTTTTACATACTATTGAATTTTTCCTCTTATTTTGCTCTTCCATTTGCACTTACCAAAAGCTAAATAGCATCCATTAATATCAGGACCTACTACATCATAAACAGAAGTAGAACATAAACAGAAAATTTTGTCTGAGTTGGTGATTACAGTTAGAGCTTTCGTAACACCTAAACGCCTAAAGCTAAAAACTACATGTGTTCAACTATAATTGAACCACTACATGTTTCTAGCTTCAGCTATGACTACTAACTTTAATCAAACATTTCTTGAATGAGCATACTTACAGTTTGCAACGTGAACAATTAAAATACTTATTCCATGCTGATGTAAGATACTTACGCCACTTAGTGGTAGTATTTATAAAACGCTGACGTAAGTACTTACATCAGAAACGTAAGTACATGCATAACAGTGTTAATCAACCAGCCACTGCAGTACGTATATTGCTGTAGGTGTTATTTACATGATTAGTAGCTGGTTTCAGGTAACGTAAATATAACAGCTTTAATGTGTTTATACATGTGTGTTTATACATATACATACTTAGCATTATACACATAAATGTTTCCACCAACGCAGTAGTCACCACCACTGCTGTAACTCGTTAAACCTGTTGTAACTAGTTTTAAAGCTAATAAAGAGCACCCAATCATTTGTCTACCGTATAATTAATGTAATTGCCATTCAGGTAAAATTACCCTTACTTACAGATTGGGTGTCACTTAGTTAGATTAAAAACATCTACAGTTTTTTATTGAGAAAAGCTTTAACCTGCTTCAAGTGGGTACATATAAGTATATACACATAAGCCCGTATTTGCTGCTGTGTGTGCACATTGTGCGCACGATGATCTATTTCTTCAACATTTCTTCATAAGCATGTACTTAGGCGTTGGCTTTGCAGCTCACCTTCATCAGAAATGTATATTCTATTGTCTCTCAGTTACCTATCTTATCTAATAGTTACACATAAGTACACTGCTGCCTTTCTATGTGACGTGGAAATATTCCCCCAAATATATTCATATGCTTACATGTATGAAGGAACTGGAACATAGAAAGGCAGCAGTGTACTTATGTGCATACGCATGAAGCATATAATGTTTTTAGGTGGTAGCATATATTAGCTGAAGTGAAGCTTGTTCGCAAATACCCGTTCCAGTGAAATAAAATAAGAAGAAATGGCCTAGTGGTTAGGGTGTTGGTTTGAAAATCATTTAAAAACAAGTAGTGGTTCGATTCCTGGGTGAAAAGTTTAGCTTGTAAAATCAGTGATTTAAGCAATTTTGTATAAACACTACCTACGTGAGTGTATTGTAAGTTTTAATGATAGTGAGGATTATTGTAAGTAAACATTAATGTCATGTATATATTATATAAAATGATGTGAAACAAAACAAAGTAAGTTAAAAGAGACAAAGTGCTAGACAGAAACAACTAAGCAAACGATAGAGTAACTGACAGAATATACATTTCTGATACAGCTGTGAGCCAACGCCTAAGTACATGCTTATGAAGAAATGTTGAAGAAATAGATCATCGTGCGCACTATGTGCACACACAGCAGCAAATACGGGCTTATGTGTATATACTTATATGTACCCACTTGAAGCAGGTTAAAGCTTTTCTCAATAAAAAAACTGCAGATGTTTTTAATCTAACTAAGTGACACCCAATCTGTAAGTAAGGGTAATTTTACCTGAATGGCAATTACATTGATTATACGGTAGACAAATGATTGGGTGCTCTTTATTAGCTTTAAAACTAGTTACAACAGGTTTAACGAGTTACAGCAGTGGTGGTGACTACTGCGTTGGTGGAAACATTTATGTGTATAATGCTAAGTATGTATATGTATAAACACACATGTATAAACACATTAAAGCTGTTATATTTACGTTACCTGAAACCAGATACTAATCATGTAAATAACACCTACAGCAATATACGTACTGCAGTGGCTGGTTGATTAACACTGTTGTGCATGTACTTACGTTTCTGATGTAAGTGCTTACGTCAGCGTTTTATAAATACTACCACTAAGTGGCGTAAGTATCTTACATCAGCATGGAATAAGTATTTTAATTGTTCACGTTGCAAACTGTAAGTATGCTCATTCAAGAAATGTTTGATTAAAGTTAGTAGTCATAGCTGAAGCTAGAAACATGTAGTGGTTCATTTATAGTTGAACACATGTAGTTTTTAGCTTTAGGAGTTTAGGTGTTACGAAAGCTCTAACTGTAATCACCAACTCTGACAAAATTTTCTGTTTATGTTCTACTTCTGTTTATGATGTAGTAGGTCCTGATATTAATGGATGCTATTTAGCTTTTGGTAAGTGCAAATGGAAGAGCAAAATAAGAGGAAAAATTCAATAGTATGTAAAAAGAAAATAATAGCACGATTTGTCAGTATAAAATATGAATTTAGGCTTATGATATAATGTATAATGCATATTCATACAGCACATGCTTGCTAATGCAGTATGCAAACGACAATTTCTGAAAACATGACTAAAAACAACTGTGTGTTATTGAAGTATTGGTTATTACGAAATCATTCTAAGTCAGAGGGATATGCACAGAAGGAATGGCATCACTATTAGCTAAGGATATTATGCAATCATTATTACCTAACGTTATTACGCAATCACTAAACATGCTTACACAGAAGGGTTAGTATTGCGTCAACATTATTCGATGATAGTGGTTTTTCCAGATTTCTCTCTGGATGAGTCATCTAATTGCTTCACGTGAAATTAGTAATGATATGCTTAGAGAATAGCTCCCATAACCGGTTTATTCTGGTTTTGATGAGTCATCAGTGTGAGAATCACGTGGCAGTGGTAAATATATACTTAGAGAATAGCTCCCTTAACCGGTTTATTCTGGTTTTGATGAGTCATCAATGTGAAAACCACGTGAACAACTGACCGCAAAATACATAAAAGGAACGAAAATCTACAATATGGTCATTCTTGAAAATGTCAAGCTCGAGTCAAGTCGGTTTTTTATGCGAGCTCTGTGGGAAGTCATTTACCCACAAAAAGAATTTGCTGCAACATCAACGAGAAATTCATCAGCAGATAAGACGATTCAATTGTTCTATCTGTCAACGCTCCTTCACCAGGAAGAATGACGTGGCCATACATCAACGCACTCATCAGGCTGAACCACCTCCGAAGAAGCAGAAGAAAGAAGATCTATCTGATCAATCAACTCCTCAGAACATGTTTAGACGAGATCATTTGAAGACGTCAGCTTTAGATAATACTATTTCTGTGACCACTCTTCATCCCTCCGAAAATATGGTTGATCCAGAACGATTTCTATCCTCTGTTCTGGACTACTTGGCGCGGCTGGTCAACATTCAATTGGATACGCAAAGAGGGCTGAAGATTTGGCTATGCATGAAGATTCTTTTTGAACGGGCTACTAATCCAGAGGAGACAATTGAGGGTTACTTTAATTGTAGAGCTATAGTAATCCTTCCTGGTAATGATGTGTCTAGTGAGCTCAGGGACTGTTTCCCTGAGATCTTACTGCACATCGAGAACTTTCTAAAGAAAGGATCTGGTTGGATCATTAGAGAAATCATACATTTGGACATTCACTGCACCCGATACCGTCCTCTCCATTGATCATCATATATTCCAACACCAAAATTTATTGACTTTAAGAAGGCTATTGTTAACGTGCAGAATCAAGACAATCAAATGGGCGGTCCTATCAGCTCTACATCCAGTAAAGATGCTCAGAGGTGCTGTAAATACACTGTCTATGAAAATGAGCTAGACTTTACTGATATAGCTTTCCCTGTTTCACTCAAAGACATTCCCAATTTTGAGAAAATCAATGATATTACCATTAACGTCTATGGAACATGTGGAAATAATGTTGCTCCATTGTACATATCAAAACGTACTGGACTCAAGCATGTGGACTTGTTGCTGATAGAAAAGGGAAGAAAACAGCACTACTGTTGGATTAAGAGCTTGGATAGACTACTGTCCAAGGAGCGTCTACATGAACATAAAAAGTATTTTTGTCCTCGATGTTTGATACCTTGCTATACTGAAGAGAAGCACAAGCAGCACATGGAAAGATGTCAAAAGAATGAACCTACAGCAGTTGTGATGTCCGAAGATAAATGGCTTCACTTCAAGAACATGCACAAGATGCAAAGAGCTCCCTATATTATGTATGCTGATTTTGAATGCATATTGGAGAAGGTTGACAGCTGTCAGCCTAGTACCAGCAAATCATTTACAACACCCTACCAGCTTCATACTCCATGTGGCTATGGGCTCATTGATATCTATAACTGCTGTGGGAAGGAAATGAGGATTGGATCGCCAACAGTGTACAGAGGAAGAGACTGTTTGCATGTTTTTCTAAAGGAGCTTGTGGTCAAATGTGTAGATTATCAGCAAAGGTTAAGAATTATTGAGCCGTTGAAACTGTCAGCAGACGAACAACGGAAGCATAATGATACTGTTAATTGCATCTATGCAAGAAGAAGCTGCAAGAAGAGGGAGTCCGAGATCACTGTCATCTTTGTGGCAGGTTCCGGGGTTCTGCCTATTTGGAGTGCAATCTCGCTTTAAGGCTCAATAGAGACATTATTGTTGGTGTGCATAATCTACGACGATATGATGGTCATTTAATAATGCAGCGGATTGGTGCAATTGCTAACGAATATCAACTTGAACTAGACTGCATACCCAAAGGTACGGAAGACTATCTATGCTTCACGCTTATGCGGAAGAAAAACCGAGAAGAGATTGGCTGGAGAATCAAGTTCATTGATACATGTCAGCTTATGTTTAGCTCCTTGGAATCGCTCACGGCTAATCTTGTCAAAGATGGAAAGGACAAGTTTGTGTGCATGTCTTAACATTTCAACGGAGATTACTTGGACTTGCTGCTACGCAAAGGAATATACCCTTATGACTATATGGATACATGGAGCAAATTTGATGAGACTTCCCTCCCTTCACACGAATACTTCTACAACGAACTGAACGACACAGATATCAGCAAGAATGACTACCAGCATGCTTTAAATATTTGGGAAGGGTTCAACATTCAGTCCATGGGTCAGTATCATGACTTATACTTATTAATCGATGTTTTACTATTGGCTGACATTTTCGAAAACTTTCGATTATTTGGACTACAGTACTACGGGCTGGACCCAGCTCATTACTACACCCTACCCTCCTTTGGTTGGGATGCCTGTCTTAAAATGACCCAGATTGAACTGGAGTTATTACAAGATCCAGAAATGTACACATTCTTTGAAGCTGGCATACGTGGAGGAATATCAATGATTTCACACAGATATGCTAAAGCTAACAACCCCATGTGTCCAGATTACAACCCGTCAGTTCCAAATTCCTGGATTACTTACTTAGACGCTAATAACTTATACGGTTGGGCTATTGTACAACATTTGCCAGTTAGAGACTTTCAATGGATGGTTGACTTTGACAATATAGACTGGTTGGATCAAAACATTGAACAGGAAACGGGCTATGTGCTGGAGGTTGACTTGGAATATCCTCAACACTTACATGACTCACATTATAGCTATCCTGTAGCTCCTGAGAAATTCACTATTGTCGACGATATGCTGTCTCCGTATGCTTCAAACCTAAAGAAGGACTTATCTATATCCTCTGGAAAGATTGGAAAATTGGTACCCAATCTACTGGCTAAGAACAATTACATTGTGCATTACTTTAATCTCAAGCAATACCTGACGCTTGGACTTCAGCTTATTAAGGTACATCGAGTTCTGACGTTTACCCAAAGTCCTTGGATGAAACCCTATATTATGTTCAATACAGAGAAACGAAAATCGGCTAAAAGTGAATTCGAAAAGGATCAATACAAACTGCTGAACAATGCAGTATTTGGAAAGACTATGGAAAATGTGCGTGCTTACCAGCACATTAAATTGGTTATTGACTCTAAGAAGCATGATAAACTTGTATCTAATCCTCGTTATAATCGTTCTACTATATTTTCAGATGATTTAGTTGCTGTGTCCATGAACCGAGTTACTGTGGAGCTTTGTAAACCTATATATGTTGGATTTTCTGTTTTGGAACTGTCTAAGTATTTAATGTATGATTTTCATTATAACTACATTATAGCAAAATATGAGGATAATGTAAAGTTGTTGTTTACTGATACTGACAGCTTATGTTATCACATTGTAACTTATAATGTATATAGTGATATGCTACAAGACATTGACTTGTTTGATACTAGCGAATATCCAGAAGATCATCCGTTATACTCTATCCAGAACAAAAAGGTGTTGGGAAAAATGAAGGATGAAACTAAGGGTATTCCTATTGAAGCTTTTTGTGGTATACGTGCTAAGGCATATGCACTTGTATGTGGGGGTAATGAGAAAAAGAAACTGAAAGGTATTAAAAAGTCAATTGTTAAGAAGCGGGTTCATTTTAAAGATTACGTTTCAACTATTTTTAACGGGACTACTATGTATCATCATATGAATTTTATTAGAAGTGACAAACATAAATTGTATAGCATGCATGTGAATAAGAAGGGGCTATCCCCTTTTGATGATAAGCGATATTTGTTAGACGATGGTGTAACGAGTTATGCATATGGACATTATAGAATATAAAAATTATTGTATGCTGTACTTTATCACTGTATTTATTGATTTACTTAATAAAGAAAACAAACAAAACCGTAACGGTAGCTAGAAGCCGTCTGATGAGACCCTTTAGCAGGGGTCGAAACGGTAAAAAACATCTGTTGTCTCAGGTGCCCGCAGCTGAGATACTGCGGAAAATCGGGTGCCATTTTTACACTTGAGATGGTCCGCAGCAAATGGATTTTGAACTAGAATCGGCTCCGGATTTGCGCCAGAACCGCCATTTTATATCTACTCCGGCCGGCCGGCCGGTGACAGTTTCTGCGGCGTATTGCCTTAAACGTGCCTTCAAACCTGTTAATATCTTATATTTTTACTTGTATTTTGGATAGCCGGTGAAAAGTGGCACCGGCCGGCCTACCGGTGAGGGCCGGTACACCGACCGGCCGGCCGGTCCCAGGCCGGCCGGCCGGTCACGGCCCGGCGGCCACCGGCCGGCCCACGAAAAATTGGGCCGGTGAACAGTACTACCTCGGAGCACTTGTCGAACTATGACATGTGAGAAATGGTTTATCACAATTAATTTTTCCGGCTACGCCTCAACCTAGCCGGCTATTATACATTATTCCCTGGGTGGTTAGTTTTGCAGCACACAATAAATGTTCGCTGGTAAAAGTTGATATGCGATGACAATATGAGGGGGTTTCGGAAACCAGTTTAGTTTCCAATGTGACACACTTATTTTCTTTCCTTGTGTAATAAAACCTGCTGTACGCAGTGTAGGCAGAATTTTTGAAAGTGGACATTATGCAAACTAAGTTATTCTCTGCTCTATAAATGATACAAGGCAGTTCCGGACTTCCCGATTTTAAGTTTGGTGTATTGTTTTAAACCGTTGAATTAGTATAGGTTGTAGCACGGGCCAGCGTGCACTCAGTAATTTAAGGCACGGATACTTGTGAAACTCCGAGTGCAGGGCACGACCCTCCCTGCGCGAGGGTTTCACAAGTATTTGGGCGCAATTAATGAGTGCACAATGTTGCGTGTTACAACAAATTTGTGATATGGTTTAGTGTTAATTTGAATGCTTTAAATGAAGTTAATGCCAAACATGACGTCAGAGTAACAGTCACAATTCGGCATTGTAGGCAGCACACCAGAGTGTTCCTCGCCCTGGGTCATGAGTTTCTCCGCGTTATTATTATTTAAATTACACATTAAAACACATTCATTCATTGTTCACTTCAGTTTGGATACAAACTCCTTTTAGCTTTGTGTGTCTGTAGCCTCGATAGCTCAGTTGGGAGTGCGTCGGACTGTTAAACCGGAAGTCGTGGGTTCGAATCCCACTCGAGGACAGAATTTTTCGGGTCTCAGGTGCTGAAGTAAAAATTTCACTTCTTACATTCCAACTCCATAGCGTGCATCTCAGTAATTTGTGTGCACTCTACAGCGTGCATCTCAGTAATTTGTGTGCACTCTACAGCGTGCATCTCAGTAATTTGTGGGCACGCAGTAGTTTGCGTCTTGTCATCTTTCACCGTGCACATAAGGAAGTATTTGATAAAACTAGTTTGTGGCATCGGGATAAAGCACGGCAAATTAACACTAAGCCATATCACAATATGAAAAGTTTGATGCAAAAGGCAGCTGTCAAAGTATGAGACAAAGCTCGGCTTTTAGAATACACCACTCAAGCAAAACTCAATGTAAACCATATAAAATACACGGAAAAGAAAATAACAACAACAACAACAACAAAATAAAACAGCCAGTCAACTCATCTGACGAAAGGTTTTCTGCGTAGCCGGCACAATACTTTTCAAAAAGTTAAGCTCCATACCTTCCCCAACACTTTTGCATACAACTTTTGCTTGTTTCAAACTACATTTTATGGTTGCAATATGATGTACACATCTAATGAATAATAGTTTTCAATGTGGGAGGACTCAAGTTTCTCTTCACTTAAAAACTCAATTGCCTGTGATATCAATTTTTGGTCTAAATTCGTTGAGGTGAGTAGAAGTTCAGTATCCTCTGAAGTATTAGTAGTTGTCGCTTGTTATCGAGACAGTTTTGCTTACCAAAAAGAATCCACGCCAATGAGATTGCTATAAACATGGCTGAATGCATAGGTTTATGAAACAATAGCAATGATGATGTTTATGGTCACCACCAGTATGTAGATATAAACTTATTTTAAAGAGTACTAGAAACTTTTAAACCTGCCTTCCTTCGTAAAAGTCGGAGGAAGCGTTTCTCAGCAGCAATGAAACTTAGTAACTTTACTGCATTCACGCATTGCATCACCCTTAAAGTTTACTGCAAAATTGGTGATAGATCCGGTAGAATTAGGAAATTTTGATGTCTTAGATTACGGCAATGTTTACGAACACGCCATGTTAGTTGCACACTGCTATGTTAATTGGACCTTGCATTTCTTGGTTTTGATAGAATTGATGATTTTTGTTCTGCCTGGAGGCAGAACGATTTACGCGGAAACTAGATATGAAATACACTGTGAAGGGCTTCTCCTGTTCGAATATCGCCTATCTTCAACATAGGTCTCGTATATTGTTGAGCTCGTTTTTTTAACCGAAGGGGGTCTACAAGTTACTTCAAGTGTAAGTGTATTAGGGTATTTGAATTTTGTTTTCATTATTTTTACCATGATGGCCTGTACAGCTGTGTTTCTTCCTATAGTGTTTATCGTAGTTATAATAGATTTATGAGCCTTCTCGCAATTCC
>JASAND010016582.1:0-27424 GCA_030248195.1 Trissonchulus latispiculum | reverse complement strand
CTTTACGTTGACATAAAACTTATCACATAAAGTTTTCCCAATCTTGCGTAATTGGAGACATAAAATTAAAATCACCCATTTTCAGCCAATTTTCATAGTCAACTTTAACTAATTATTACTAACTAACTAGCCAACAAATAATTACCAATAGGTGACCGAAGTTGGTTCAACACATGCTCTTTACGTAGACACCAAGATTAAAGTGATATGTATTGCCAATATTACGTTATCGCTGTCACAAAATTTTCATTTTCAACCAATGCCCTTGTTTACGTCTTTAATTTCATTGAGACAGGTGCAATCAAACTAGGTAAGGCGAATTGGTAAGCTTTGGGAGACAGGTTAAAGTCCTCAGTATGCTAAAGATATGCTAACACTAGAAGGCTGCTAATAGGGAGAAAGACTTTTGACAGGTTTGAGTCCTCAGTATGCTAAAGATATGATAACACTAGCAGGCTGCTAAAATTTTAAACAAGCAGGCAGCTAGCAGGGAGAAAGACTTTTGACAGCTTTGAGTCCTCAGTGTGTTGAAGATATGATAGCACTAGCAGGCTGCTAACAGGGAGGAAATTTTAAGCAAGCAGGGAGAGAAAAGTAGTGACAGGTTTGTGTCCTCAGTATGCTAAAGATATGATAACACTAGAAGGCTGCTAATAGGGAGAAAGACTTTTGACAGCTTTGAGTCCTCAGTGTGCTAAAGATATGATAACACTAGAAGGGTGCTAATAGGGAGAAAATTTTAAACAAGCAGGCAGCTAGCAGGGAGAAAGACTTTTGACAGCTTTGAGTCCTCAGTGTGTTGAAGATATGATAACACTAGAAGGCAGCTAGCAGGGAGAAAGACTTTGACAGCTTTGAGTCCTCAGTGTGTTGAAGATATGATAGCACTAGCTGGCAGCTAGCAGGGAGAAAGACTTTTGACAGCTTTGAGTCCTCAGTGTGCTAAAGATATGATAACACTAGCAGGCTGCTAAAATTTTAAACAAGCAGGCAGCTAGCAGGGAGAAAGACTTTTGACAGCTTTGAGTCCTCAGTGTGTTGAAGATATGATAGCACTAGCAGGCTGCTAACAGGGAGGAAATTTTAAGCAAGCAGGGAGAGAAAAGTAGTGACAGGTTTGTGTCCTCAGTATGCTAAAGATATGATAACACTAGAAGGCTGCTAATAGGGAGAAAGACTTTTGACAGCTTTGAGTCCTCAGTGTGCTAAAGATATGATAACACTAGCAGACTGCTAATAGGGAGAAAATTTTAAATGAAGACATTTAAGGTGTATTCTGAAGTACGTAACTAACAATCTTGTCTCCTTTAAGTGTTTGTTTCCCTCCTTCGGTTTCAAGGTTAATACAAAGGTCCAGATGTCATATAGAAGGAAATGCAGGAAAAGAAAATTTTAGTTGTTAAGGGAAGAAGTGGAAAATTTTAGTTATGAAAGGAAAATGGAAAAAATTTGTAGACATATAGTTGGCATTTACAACCTTGAGCTGGAAGTAAGCAGGTAAGAACCGTCATTGGCCAATAGGTAAATAAAAGTTTGAAAAAAGTTTGAAAATGTTACTTCATATTACTTAATTAGGCCGTTAATTAATAAACACTAATTAGGCAGGTAAACAAACTATAGTCTAGCAAACTTAAAGTTAAATACGTAGGTAAAGTTATATACAATATAGTCAAATAACACTATTACAAATTTTAATACACTGTTACAAACAAGCTTAAATCCAAGCTAAGAAAATTGGCCAATAATGACCTTGAGAACATCTGCCTGCATGATTAATGACCTTACCTGTATGATTAATTAGCTCCCATTTGACTCCTGCACACCTGTACAAACAGCGGTCATTTGTCCTCTCCTATACTACTGTGGGCAATGCTAAATTGCATAAACATAGGTACAAAATGCAGTATGTAAGAAGGAATTAGAGTAACACATTCTTAACCTATTAATGTTAGTTTTGTAACTGAAAGTAGGTTATTGATTGTTAGCTTCAAGTTATATTGTCAGTAGGCAGCTTTATGTTAATTTATGCAAATCGTATAAGTTCCCCAGAAAGTTTCCCTCTAGGGCAGCAGTTTCATGAAATTATTTTTAAGATAAGTTCCTGAAGCCAATCCTATTTTAGTGTACAGCTGTCAGTTACCATTTCAGTGGTGTAAAACTATCCCAATTTGATGAAAAGGTGAAACTCAATGGACCCTTTTAGCGTTGTGGTAATTGCTGTTTTACGAAACTCTTATCACTAGTTCAACAATTTGCCATATTTAGACATTTCTACCAACATCTGTGAAGCCGTAGTGGTAGCCACTATTGGTCGCAAAAAATTAAATTTAAAATTTAAAAATTTAAATTAATTTAAACAAGTAACCCCTGAAAAGGGGTAAAAATCCGCCCCAGGTATGGACAGCATGTATATCTGAACACTATATTAGGTATCACTGATCTTGTCGAAGCAAATTTGTGGCTAAAGCGATTTTTACATATTTTACAACTTTTGATAGGAGAACTTAGAATTTGTGTATTATTTGTCAGGCCATTCGTTACAACTTGCACCAAAATCTCTCCCTTCCTTTTAAACAAGTTCTTAAACAAATTGGGAGGGCGTAAAGCCCGGTTCACACTGCTCAAGGTTTAAGGTTTAAGGTTTATGGTTTAAGGTTTAAGGTTTAAGGTTAAACTTGTGTATTTATGTTGAAGCGTTCACACTGGAAGGTTTAAGGTTTTAGGTTTAAGGTTTTAGGTTTAAGGTTTAAGAAAGCCGAGTTAAAAATATTTTAACTTTGCATTTAGGTTTAAGCTTGCTGTACATTATATATAGAAGGTTTAATTAATATTTTTCATTATATACATTATCGAACTTCTTACGTATGCACAGAACCAAAAATTTTTAAAATCCTTAAGGATTTGAATGCACACTGTTTGATATAAAAATTTCGTGATATTCAGACATTCCTTAAACCTTCCCGCCAACCTGCTTAAACCTTAAACCTTAAACCCAGTGCAGTGTGAACCGGGCTTAAATTTTTGTACCCCAATGAGGGGAGAGAAAAGAGTGGTTTAAAGAGTTTGCAGATTGGCGGCGGAACTAGCTACAGTCTTCCTTGATTCAGTGGCAGTCAGTGATATACAACACAACGAAGCTTGTTGTCTGTCTCGGTGTCATTTTCTCTTGTGATTCTACCCTCATCCAGAAAAACCATACTTGCCGATTTCACTCGGAAAACAAACCGCAGCGGTGTGGTTTTTACGGGACTTTCCGTGGAGATACAGGCCGGAGTCGCATTCCACACAGTCGGAAACTGTATCATGACTGTGTCTCATAATTGTTGGCATAATATTGAATTCACGAAATGACTCTGGCCGTCGGTTATAGCTTTTGTTAAGATCCCAAAACCGAAGTTTTAGCGGGAATCCATGCGCTCCTTTGCAAGTTTAGAGTGGGAATGATGCTAACGTGACTGATTAATTTGCATATTTCACTTTAACAACAATTATTGCTATAGTTTCGAAAGTCACGAAGGGGGAACGTTACAAATATTGCTTTGATAATGAAATAATACCCCCTTGTCTTGTTTAATTATTGAAATTATTTTTAAAGTTGTATCAAAGAATAAAGATCGAGGTTAAAGCAACGCCAGAATAGAAATTATATATAGAAATTATTCATCCCACTCTTTTATTCTAATCCCCCACTGTCAGAAAAAACCTGAACTACTAGAAACGCGTGTTAAACATAGGGAACAGTTAAGCAGTTGCGACACTTTTACATTGCATTTAGGACTCAAGTCATAACAAAGATTCCGCCTCCGGCGGAATAAAAACTGTGATATAGAGAGGTCGACTGAGAGACCTTGTCTCGAGTTCTGACATTGGAGTTTCTGGTAAAGTGACCAGAAGTCCTGGTGATAATTGCGGCGGCATAAGAAGACAATAAAGAATCACTGTTCAAACCTATCCAAACTGGCAGTAGAGTGGACAGCGCACCGACAATTCGCCATTGTCTGCGCCCATCTAGACGATAGCTTGGGAAAAACGGGCTGTTGGCCTTTAAAGGTGGTGGTTTCCTTTTGTGTAAATTTGACCTTACAAGCTCCAATTCTTTATGAAAGTAGATGAAACTTTATAAAGATATCATTTTGGTACTCTTTAACATTCTAGGACCAGTCCCGCATTTTCAGGTAAAAAGAGAAGAAATTTTCAGTTTTTGGCTTTATACTCTCAGTTGGTAGTCGATTTAGCGTATTGGTTGTTATGGCTGGAAAGATGGTACCAAAATTAACATGTTTGCTATTATAACCTTCGAGCTATTGTGAGCGACTAAGTCAGTATATACGTCAAAAACGATTTTGGGGGTTAAAAATGGCAATTTTCGAGGAAATCAATTTTTTCAAAACTCCTACCCAATCGTTCGGACAATTTTGGTTAGTGATACTCAATCTATAGATAGCCTAATTGCACATTTTATCGATCCTTATGAGTTGAAGACCGTTGCTGTAAGCTAGATATTTTGCAGAAAAACCAGTTTGGCAAAACGGCGATTGTTTTGTTTTGAACATCGATTTCTCAAAAACTACCCAATGAATTTGCGTAATTTTGAAATTCGTACTATTGCGGAGGGACGTTTTTCTTGGTTTGAGCTACAACGTCGGCAGTTGTGAGAAGACGCAATGTGATATTTCGTGTTACCGCACATTTGGCGGATTTTCTGGAGCACTAAGACCTGTTGAGCCAAATCCGAAAAAATCTTCCTGGGCCCACATGCCCTTCATATCATTTCACAAAGAGAACTTTTGGCCGATTCTACAGTTTTGAGAAATCGATATTCAAAAATTTGTATGGTCTATATTTAGCCTTTATTTGAAAACATTTCTACTAGTTTTTTTACTAATTTTCTATTTTCGTAAGCTTATGTAAATGTACTAATTATAAGTTTAAAATGCTGCATAAAACTTTCCACCTCCCAAAATTGCGAATGTTATAGTGTGATGTTTGTTATATTTGTCTTTGTTCGTGAACTAAAAAGTATCGAAATTATGAGAGTTTTTAGTTCACGAACACGTAGACACGGCGAACGAAAATGAAGCTACCGTAGATCAACAAACTACGGATCAGACAGACCGACAGCACACAGATTATAATTTGAGACAGAGACCCAAAAGAAGAGTTATCCTAGACTTATGACCATTAATTGATATTAGAATCGGTGATATTATTTATGATTACATAGCCATATATATGTCCTGGTTTCTGTATATATTGAATGCAGACTATGTATTGTTTCAGGACGATGTAGACCAGCGGATGGACGTATCCACTTCACCCGAAGAACCCGATTTCGAATCATGCGAAGCTCGATTCAAAGGAGGCAACGATGGAAGTCGACGTCTGGCACAGCCACTTCATGTGCCTGTAGTGAAGCCGCAGACTCCGTCGCCTCCGGCAAACCCGCAGACTCCGCCACCTTCGGTGAAGCCACAGACTCCTCCGATTCCAGCACAGCCACTGAGCCCCCCTCCACCAGATAATCCACAGACGCCTCCTCCGCAGCTGCCGCAGAACCAACAGCCTAGGCTGCGCTCCGTGGTTGTGCGGCCATCCCGTCCAGTGAACAAGGCAGCAAATGTCAGACCTAGGGTAATTATTGTAAAACCCGATAATTACCTTTCCATTTTCAATACCAGCTGCCCCAAAACCTTTGCTGGTAAAACTTTTACTAGTACGATCCGAGCATTTGCGTACATACAGCTAATCCAGCTGGGCATGGACGCATGTGCTGCAGAACTGTTTCATCAAATCTTTACAGATGATCCGAAGGAAGTCCTTGCCTTTCTGAAGACCAAGTCAGGGCACTTTGAACCGCTTCCGGCGCAGTGGACCGCAATCAGGAACGACATCTTGCGTACCCTTTTGGTGACTAAATGTCAGACCTATTTCGGTTACCGGAATGGCCTTGCAGCCACTGGAAATCAAATGTTAGCTCATTGCCATCGGCGTGATCTACTGATGGCAACAGGTCATTCCGAATCAGACACCATATATCGCCATCCAGACAGCTGGCAGGGGAAGAATATCTACGGTCGGTTGCTCATGGAAATTCGTGACAACCGATCGGGTTCCCCCATGGATGGGATTGTAGACCTGACCCAGTGAGCTACATCTGTGGTCATTGACATTAGGCCTTCACGAACCGTATTGGTCTTGGGTGGAGCCGCATGCAGACACCTCTCTGAAATCGAAAGCGGTGTGATAAGATGCAGACCAAACTTCCATCTTGGTCATCTACCTGAGCTAGTCCATGGCTACCGATTGGAAGAATTTTCTCATGTCATCGTGCAGACTGGATCCGTGGATGTGGATAAGTCCGACGATGAGCTACGAGCTGATTTTGAAGAGATCTATGGCAGTGTTTCTGGCACTATGATCTGCTTCATGTCTCCCGTTCCGCCTGCCGCTGCCGACAAACTGCAGCACTTTAACCAAGTCCTCAAGACCAAATGCGAGGAAGGAAACTATCTCTTCAAAGAAATTCCAGTCTCGGAATTCTTACAGGAAGATGGGAATCCAAATCCCCAACACTTTACGGAGATGGGAACGGTCAATATCACAGGAACACTGAAATTGTACGACATTTGGGCATCTTGGATCCCACTGTTGGACTCGTGCAAGCGATTTACTTCCTGTGCGGAATATGCGCAAAGAACTCACGGAATCTCTCCGGCTCTGCATCGCATTCGGCTAGCTCGTCAGAATCAGTGTTAACTACCGGTTTACTGTCCGGTACCAAACCGGTACTTAGATGGCGAAACGATGCAGGTTCTACTCTAGCCTAACCTAGGGCGCAACTCGCAAAGAAAGAAAGAAAATCCCTATCTAAACCGTCCCTAATAAAAGAAGAAATAAGTCATGGCGTTTACTAGAACTTACGTTGGATTTAATGTGGAAAAATAGATATATGGCAATAAATGATCATAAAGTGGCACTACCGGCCGCAGCACACACGGAAGAATAAACAACACTGATTACATAAACAATTAAGCTACCTTATATAAGCTAGATGGTTGCTGTTTGATACTAATACATTGATCATTCACGAAACACAAGTAAAGTAATTTAGGGCGGATTAACAGTTAGTAAGGTAGGTTTTTAACATCAGAATAGATCAGACCCTGCTCCAGCAAGACCAATCAGATCCTCATCCTGTTTTACAACCATCAGCCGTTGTCAACCACGGAATTCCAGTTGAATCCGATTATAATATCAATGCCTACAGTGAAACGAGAGACGAGAAACCAGCTCCAGACATCCAGATTCCTGCTCCTCCGACAGCTGCGAACTTTCTCAGGCCAAACGGACCCACGGTCGGTCGCGGCCAGACCGCAGGATGCTCCTACACCGTTGCCTTCTGAGCAATATCCTGCTCCAACTGTTGGGGCCCCGTTGATGTCATCAGCTCAACAGACCTGGCAGCAGCCGCAGTTGGTGGCCCAGCACGATCCCAACTGGAATGCAAACTACCAGTATGGCCAGCCAGCCATCAATTCATATCAACCCGGTTATCAACCGACGTCAGCAGCAGCCTACGCCCTGGTGCCGTACGCTCCTCGACAGGCGACAGGTTGGACTCAACGCTTGCCTGCTCCAGAATTCGCGTCTCCGGCCGTGCAGATATCATCTGTCCCGGTGGCAAATTCAGCTTTTGGACATCAGCAGACCTCAGTCCAATATACAGCAGCCTATGGACAGTACGTAGCTCCTTATCAGCAAGGATGTCACCAATTCCCTCGCCCTACCGGTCAGACTACCTGTTGTTGCTTTCATCACCAACCCGGCCCGAGCTACTGCAGTCGTGGCGAGTTTTCTGGTGGAATGTAAACAGTATCTTACTTTGTTTAGTTTAGCCCGAGGTTGATAAAAATGTACGAGGCATTAAAAATAAACAACAGTTCGAACAATTGAACATAATCCAATTTTGAATGTTTTGCCGAAATTTGCATAACATTTTTATCACACGGTTTTTAGCAGACTTTTGTTTTATCATTGCTTACGATCTGTTTTACTTATGCAATACATGTTTAGCGTTGAGTGTAGGCTAGAATAGCAGACTCGCCTAATGTGTTTTTATCGTTTTCATTGCAATTTTTATCATTGAGCAGACACGTTAAGACTTAAGTGACATCTATTCTTGTTTGTGTTTGTCGAACTTGGGCGTTCGAATGTCTTCACCCCAGGGTGTGATGCTTGTTATATTTGTCTTTGTTCGTGAACTAAAAAGTATCGAAATTTTGAGAGTTTTTGTTGAACTTTGTATGACATTTCGAATCTCGCAATTCGTTAGAAAACCTAGTCAAAATATCCTTAAAATAATATTATGCGTTTGAAGTTTTCCGACTTAGAGAGGTATAAAAGCAGACTCTTTTAGCAGATCGTTTAGTCTTTGTTGGAACTTAAGCTAAAGCAGTTGCCGTAACTACCGTATGCTTCTTTGTGTTGCGTTTTCGCAGACCCCCGCCAATAAAGTACTGGAGCTTAGTTTGTATTAAAGTGTAGTGGCAAGCGCTTTGTCACAATAGCGTTTCAAAAAATCACCACAAAAGCACTGCACAAAAGAAAACCACCACCTTAAAAACAATTCCGACGCTTTCAGCGCACACTTCGGTGAATTGATGAAATGGGTAAAATTACATTCCATAATTTGACGTATGAATCATCCATTAATATGTGGGAGCGGGAATCGGAAAGCTACTGATGAGACCGGACCACCGGTTACGTTGTCAGGAACTCTGAATTTTGGTTTGGGAAAATTTTTTGCATTTAATAGTGACCCGGTTTCAACTCTAACTGACGTATCGTTAATAGATACAATAGATTAAGGGGGGGGGGGTCGCGAATTTTCGACCATCTCCGATTTTTCTCATTTTCACTTATTTTGTAGTCCCCATGGGTCCCCAGAACAAGACAGTTGCGATTGTTGCAAAACTTTCCCTATCATTCACAATAGTCCTCCAAAGGTGACCTCGATATTTGTTAAACATAGGAAAACGAAAGTTAGGAAAATTTCGCGGTGACCAAAAGTTTGAGCGCTGTGCAAGGGTAAATGAGCAATACTTGCCAAAATGTTAATCTGAACAGCGTGTTAATATCTATATGAGGTATTTTTTCGTCAGTTCTGCGATTTTCTAGGAATTTTCAAAGTTGGATGAAGTCGGTTTTTGCTAAGTTCTGACTTACAAAAATGCCACCGAAGAAATGTTTTGTCATGCCCTGAACCCACCATTGACTGCACAAATTTCGCGTATAGATATTAACACAGTCCACAAATAGAGCTTCAATTTGCATACGCACAATCCCTGCTGCTGCTTGGGAGTAGATCACACTTTTGGTCACCGCGTTGGCGTTTTGCCTCAAAATACGCCATTTTCTCAAATTTTTGAATGTAATGGTCGATAAGTCGGGTGAAAGCCGAGAATCCCAACCAAATTCGGTGTGACAATTTGCACATATGAAAGGATGATGTGTGCTAAATTCCACTGCAATTGCTGGTGTTTAACTGTGGACGTATGCCTCAGTGCGATGTCGGAAGCCTTTAGTCAAAAATGGCAGATTTTCAAATTTTGCAAATATAGCCAAATTTTATAACAAATTGAAGCTTTCAATGTCCTGAACATGTTATCTTCCTGCACCAAGTCTCTACAAAGCAGTATGAGAAAGTTAGAGCGCATTAAAGTTTGAAGTAAATAACAGTCGGAAGGAGCTTGAGCAAATCGTTCAAACGTCGTTTCTCGCACAGTGCTTGGCGTACCATTGTCATTTGCACAGCAATAAATAACCCCAGATAAAGGCTTCAATTTGATCTATTGGCCATGCCGTAGTCTTTTGTCATCCTATGTGCACACGACTTCGAAGCCCTCAGCGGGGCATGGTGGCGTAAATACTAAATTTTAGGGATTTTAACTGCAATATCTCTTACCTGGATTGACCCTAGACTCTAAAACTTTGTCTTGTTTTTGGACACATATAGGGGGTATATAAAAGCCAAAAATGAGCGAAATCGTTGTCTATAAAATTTGGTACCCGGCGACCCCCCCGTTCATATATATGGCAAATTAATTCTGATGGTTGGTTGATGATGTAGTACTAAAGCAACTCCCAGGTAGCCAGTCAGTCGTTTGTGTGTAGATTTGCCAGACGAATGCAAGACCGGAGAAATGGTCATTCAATTCTAACGAATGATTTCTTTCAAACTCTCAATAAAGCATAAAAACTCACTCTGACAGGTTTGTAGTTGACATAATATATTCATTCGACGGAAACTCAACCTTTTGTGGAACGTATTGTTTGTTGAAGCAGTTTAGCTATTAACCTTATTACCTTTTAAGCAAAGCTAGTATATTATAAATTAGTTTCTCCAGTCTCTGTGATTTGTCTGAAACTGACATCAACCCTTTTAGAAGTCATTTCTAGGAGCGTTATGCAATTAACCAGATACTTTAAACGATGGTTAATATATCGACCGAAGCTATATTCTGTGAGCATTCGAGCTGTCTGGGTTATATTAGTGTGCCTATTTGCTCAGCTTTCAGAAGTTCTACTCTGCTAGCCAAACTAAGGTTTTTGTGTACGGGTACGCACTGATAGGTTCACGGCAAAATGGTTTCTCCAAAAGACAGGAAGTTTAACACATTAGAATTTGTCTTCATTTTCATTTATCCCCAGATTTGTAGGTCTAAATCACATGTTTCTAATAACAGTTTTTGTGAATTTATAAATATATTTTATCTCATCAATGTTAGTTTGCTTGCGTGCTCAAAACATACTAGACATTGTGGAAATTTCCTTGTTTGAAAACTATACGAACTTCGGAACGAATATGCAAATTAGAAATTCGGTATTTTCGTAATATGCAAATTAGTTTTGACAATATTTAAGGGAGGGAAGTTTCGTCATTTTCGGTCACTTTCGATTAAACCCAAATTGGATCAAAATTGAAGAAGCCAATGTTCAGGAAGATCCAGGTTAGAGGTTGGGATAAATTCTACCTTATGTACACGGTCTCGTTTTTTTGATTTTTTCAATTTTTTCAATTTCATTTTTCATTTCATTTTTCAATTAAATTTGTTTCATATTTTTGTACCAGCTCTAGTTTATGTTGTATTCTACTTACATTCGGGTTCTTTCTATTGGGTTGTTACTCTTTTGGGTTTAAGTGATTTTTCAAAAAGTTATGGGAGGTTTGGAAATCTTAGTTCTGAAGGTTTCGGAATATAAGTTCTGAAGTTCAAGAAATTTTACTGTTGTTCAAAACTTCAGTCTCTCTTTTGTGAGGGTGCATCCTCGTTGTGGTCCTTGTTTTCTTGCTGTACATGTGTTGTTCCGTATTTTGTCTGTCCCGGAGGTTCCGGTGTATTTTTACACGTACCCGTTAAGCCATGTAGTGTGATGTGTTGTCGGCTTTCGGGCAGGAGTCCGCGTGTGCGAGATGCTGTTTTAGGTTTTTGTTCGTGTACTAATGTTGTTTTATTATTTCCTAGTAGGTTGATTAGCTAAGTAACCGAAATTTTATTCTAGTAACTGTATAGACCGCGGCGAGGGCGCGCGCTTTCAAAACAGGGGGTATTTTGTGGAGATTTCCTTGTTTGAAAACTATACGAACTTCGGAACGAATATTCAAATTAGAAATTCGGTATTTTCGTAATATGCAAATTAGTTTTGACAATATTTCAGGAAGGGAAGTTTCGTCATTTTCGGCCACTTTCGATTGAACCCAAATTGGATCAAAATTGAAGAAGCCAATGTTCAGGAAGATCCAGGTTAGAGGTTGGTATAGGGGGTTGGGGATAAATTCTACCTTATGTACACGGTCTTGTTTTGTAGTTTGTTTGTAAAAATTCTGCTGTCTGAAATAAATTCATTTTTGCTTGAATTAATGCCTAACTTCAAAATCACACACTCATCACGAACTTGCAAACTCTTTCTTCTTATAACCAAATTCCCATAACATGTAGACTAAGTGAACTGCCACTTTTGTAAACACAGTATTACTTAGTGTATTTAGGTATATTTGGATTTCAAATTTGAACTTCAGCAAAAGTGTCCCTAAAATACTTTATCACAAATGCGCTTATACCATGTCAATGATGATAATGACGTTACCAGTATCATATGAAGAGGGGAACTTAACAAAATTTCCACCTTCAGAAAATACCAGCTATGCGAACGATATCGTAAGTCTTAGCATCTGTTTAAACTTTCTCCAGCTTACTGTATACATAATATTTGGTGTTAGCGGTATTTTGGGACATGCTGCATTGATAATTATTTTACATTCCCATAAGTTTCCAAGCAGCAGTTACAGCTTTCATCGACTGATAAGCTACTTCGGGCTTGGCTCAAGCAGTGCGTTAGCCATTGAAGGAATTATAAGATGTTGTGATTCAAAGCGTCAACCTGTATATAACGTCAGCGGTTATGCCCTGTTTCCATACTCGGCAGGTGAATTCTGCGGTGTAACGTGTGATATGATTGCGTTGGGTGCAGCAATTGAGAGAGCAATGGCAGTTTGGTTTCCACTTTATTTTCGGCAATTGAACGTGCCAGTTTTCGTAAAGATCTTTTTGTCAATCTCAGTTGTGTACGCTTTACCGTATTGTTATCATTTGCTCAAGTTATTTACGCACGATTCACTGTTATCAGTGAACGCCATGGAAATCATGTCAATTTTTGTTATATCCCTTGATCTGGTTAAGGGAATTGCAACAATACTAACAGCATTACTGGTAATATCGGGTTTGGTGCTGAAAGCACGCCCAGCACGAGGTCACTATTCGAGCATTCACCGTCGCAGATGGAAAGCAAACAAACGTCTTTGCTGCCTTCAAATGTGTCTATCCATTCCAATTTGTTTCAACAATATTTTATTCTTTACCGCCATCATGTTTGGCTATAGTCAAACAATTGAACACAAAACTGCGTCAACAGATATTGTGAATTTGACAAATATTGCAGCTTTAAGAACAAAGTCAATTTTGTGGATTATAGTCACTGTATTATATAGTTTTTCACAAACATCGAATTTATTTCTTTATTTTTGCTTTTGTCGAAAAATTAGAGTTGCTATTTACGACCATTTTTGCTATAAGCATGCTAACAGGACAAACCAAAATGTCATACTGTTGAAATTGAACACTCAACTAACTCCTGAATTGTTTGAACTTTAAAACTTTATTTGCGTACGTTTACGTGATATGATTTTTTGCTAAAATGTTGTAGTTACGCCACAAATAAAGTTGGTCTGGTCCAGAAAACACAGTTTGCTTAATAATTGTGATGTATTGGTAATTAGTTAATTAAGGATGGAGGATTCAATTTATGGTATTTGTCACACTTCTCCGAGTAGCTTCTCCTTCTGCGCAGGTCTCTTGTGTTGGCTCAAACCGCCCTCCAACACGTAGTTTCCTCGATAAAGATGTGCTTCACAATAGATGCGTGTGTGCAACGGTTCAAGATAGACTAGCCCAATTTGTGTGCTAATTTCTTGATTTCCGGGGATTCTATTTCTGATTATACAACTCACTCTCTGTTTTCCTTGTATTATTCCACAGCCATCGTGCACCACCTATCAGCTTGAGCTTGTCTCGCGGCGTGCGTGTCTTTGCGCGCACGCGAAAAATGACAACTTTTTGAAATACCTATGTTTAACACATGAAATCTCAACTTTGAGGTGAAATTACTCTACAACCGTATGAGTTACGGCTTTGATTTTAAAAACTCGTTAAAATCTTTTTAACATTTGGATAATAAAATATGTGAAAATCAGCGAGATCGGCGAAAGTCGAAAAAATGACCCAAAAATGGACCCCCCTTAAGCTTAGTTCGATTGAGCCGGGACGGCTCAATCGGTGAGCGTTGGCCTAGATACCCGAAGGTTGTGGGTTCGATCTCCACCTCAGACCCGAATTTTTCGGGTCGGAGGTGCTGTAGGGACAACCCTCTTTATTTCGTTTATAATCTTGTATTATTTTCATATGTTAATTGCGTCCGTATATATAGCTGAGTGCACGCTACAATGAGCTTTTTTGCACTTCTGTGTAATTTGGAGGAGAAAGTTAACCTTTTGTACTCTGGACTGTAGTTTTTGACAGACTCAAAGGTCAATTGTTTGGGGCCCCATCAGATTCATACATGGGCAATGAGCTTAGCTCTAGCCTACACAGCCTTCGAGCTTGTCAAATTTTTATTTTTAAGGGTCAAATGTTTAATTTTAAGGGTCAAATTTTTAATTTTTATATTTTATTTTTATTTTTTAATTTTATTTTTTTAATTTTATTTTAATTAATAATTTTTAATGCGGAGCTCTAATAAAAAGCTATAATGGTAACTATTCAATTAAGACCTCTTAGCTGCGAAATATTGCTGTGCGGGGGTGAAGCTTTTGTTGCGGTGGATAACATCTTGATGCGCTTTGCTGAGTAGGGCCAACATTTTGTTGACCGGGATAAAATTTTGCTGCGGTTTGTTGTGTGCGGTAAAATCTTGTCGTGTTTAAATGTTTGCTGCGCATTGCGCGGGGGAAAATTTTCAGGATCATAGGTGATCAGATTACAGTACCTGCCGAGTACAACAGTACAAAGTATTGTAATTAGAACACGCAAGTTTTGGAATTCGAACACTGTTAAAACACTTGACAAACAATTAGGCATCTATACTTAATTGAAGACGCTAATGTAATAAATAAATGCAATTAAATGAAGCAATCGAGATTTAATTTACCTGGAGGACAACAGAGTTCTACTGTAACTGGACGTATTACAAATGTTCAGAAAATTTTGTTTAAACTTAAAACTAAATTAATTCTTGCAAAGGCTAAAGATACTTAAAGCTAAGGTAGAACTGTGTACCTTAGAACAATTTTGATTAATATAAAAGAGTTACACGTTCAATGCATTATAAAAAAGCTTTAAATTTTAATCTATGACATTATCATGCTGTAGCAAAACCTTAGAACATTGCTTTAACTTTTAAGTTACTGTTAAAATTTTTAAATATTTTGTACTCACTTTGCAGTTAGAAAATATGATGGGGGCCCCAAACTATTGACCATTACGTCCGACCATTCCACTTCTCTTTAACACAGACCAACGTCTCAGATCAAATCTTCTCTTATAAATTTGGGGCCCCCATCAGCACCATTCTTACAAGCCGATTAGGCGATTAGTCAACAAGATTATTGCTGCACACTTGTTGGTGATTATAAACACAGATGAAGATGAAGCCTGTAAGGACAAGATATTGCAGCTTTAGTGATAAATAATCATCTAACTAACATCCTCCAATTTTAATGGCATCTACGTGATAACTTTCAGCACTTAATGTTTTAACAGCCATTGACGTGACAGGTCACTGGACAGACGTCGTTCACGTTTCCCAGGCCACAGTAACTGGCATATTGTGGGCAGACGGAATTTCTATCAACACAGTGAGCTAAAACACGAAAAATCAAGTAGAATTCACTGCAACCGGAAATCAGCGGTATTAAACATGTGTACATGGAAACATGTTCTGTTCTGTTATTCTGTTATCTGTTATTTTGAGAAATCCAAAGTTATAGTAGCCTACCAGCTTCCTGTTCAGTTTCTTGATTGGTTTAAAATTGAGGGCTTTGCCTGAGTTAGGTTAACAAATTTATAGGAAATTAAACCATTGGTGCTTGCTACGATAAAAATCAATTCACTCAGTTACCTTTTGAGCAGTCTTGGCCATTCACATTATTGGTATCAGGTAGACTTGGCTCCAGACCTATGTGAGCATCATCGCAATCGTAGAGGGTATTCAACTTTTTAATGTCCAAGATAGAAAGACCTTTTCGTTGTCCGATAGTAACTCTGCAAATGAAATACTTCAAAGAAGCACATTTCTAAAGTTAATATAGTTTTTTGCAACGTTAATATAATTTTGAAAAAGTTCTCTACATTTGCAATAAAATAATATAAAGTTGACTGTCAAGCTATTCCTGTTGTTAGTTAGTGTATTTAAAATATTTTATTACCCAGATTGTTTCGGAACTAGAGTATCTTGACCATTGGAAGAAAAATAGTTCCGGCCATAATGCATAACGCTGTCGTAATCATAATCAAGGTTTTGTGTAGTGCAGCTGCTACTATCGCACTTATCAAAGTTATTTTCTTTTCCTAAAAACCAAGTCAACAAAGCTGTTACCATTTTGAATAATTGTGACCATATATATGCATATATGTCGTAGCAAGATAGTTATCTTGCTAAAATTTTAGTAAGATAGTTATCTAGAGACGAAATTTAGCAAGATTACTTTCTTGCCAAAATTGTTGGTAAGATTAGTAATCTTACCAGTTTCAGCATGAAAGGTGTCTTCAATTAAACACGGGCAGTTATTAGCATACCCTGTTTTATGCAAGTCAACGAGTTTAATGCAAGGGTGAACTGTCGCAAAAATTAATAACTAGACATTGGGACCTGTATCACTGCTGAAATGCATGATATTTGTAATGGATATGCTAAAGTTAGAAATTGCATAGGAAAATATATTTTAATATATTATTTCAAAGTTAACTGCGAAAAATACAAAAATTGATAACTATTTCTCCGACAAAACCAATATCACAAAATTACTTCAATATGCATTATGCCCACACTTAATTTTTCGGTCTTTTTAAGAATTACAATCTTTTTTGTTTTATTTCAATAGTCGGCAATTTTCATAATCATGACGTATTATATTATTTGTTACTTAGGGCCTTTTCGCGCAGCGAGGTAAATGGGTTAAAAGAGCTAAAATTAACTCAATCTACTGCTATTTTGCCAAACTCTTACTGAAATCATTATTTTGCCAATTTTTACTACCTCACTCACACGCACGCACACACACACACACACACACACACACACACACACACACACACACACACACACACACACACACACACACACACACACACACACACACACACACACACACACACACACACACACACACATATATATATATATATATATATATATAGGGTAGCAAGATAGTAAAATTATATATATATATATATATATATATATATATATATATATATATATATATATATATATCTCTATATATGGTAGCAAGATAGTAAAATTGGCAAGATAGTCATCTTGCTAAGACTTTGGCAAGATAGTCATCTTGCTAAAATTTTAGCAAGATAGTTATCTTGCCACGAAATTTAGCAAGATTACTATCTTACCAAAATTGTTGGCAAGATAGTAATCTAGCAAAATAGTCATCTTACCGGTTTCAGTATGAAAGGTGTTTTCAATTTGGAAACAAAGAAAGTCATTAGTGTACCTCGTTGCTGAGTATAGTGCAAGGGGGGAACTTTCAAAAAAATTTAAAACTGACCATTGTGCTCCTATTATTTCTGATAGATTCTGATATTTCTAGTAGAAAATGCATAGAAATTGCATTATTTCGATGCGAATGTAACTAAGTAACAAATATTATATACGTCACGATTATGAAAATTACTGACTCTTGAAATGAAACTGAAAGCGTCTTTGAATGACCGAAAAATTAAATGTATTTGTGCATATAAAACTAATTTGTGAGATTGGTCTTATCGGCAAAATAGTTTATCAATTTTTGTATTTTTCTTCACAGATAACTTTGAAATAATATATTATTATTTATTTTCCCATTCAATTTCTAACTTCAAATTCAATAAATTAACTTCAAATAATTCAAATGTTATTTCAACAGTGATATAGAGCGCAATGGTTAGTTTTAAATTTTTGCGAAAGTCTCCCTCGCATTAAACTCATTGAACTGCATACAACAGGTAATTAATGACTGTCAATGTTTCCAAATTGAAAATACCTTTCATACTGAAACTGGTAAGATGACTATATTGCTAAATTCTAGTAAGATTACTATCTTACCAACAATTTTAGCAAGATAACTATCTTGCCAAAGTCTTAGCAAGATAACTATCTTGCCAATTTTACTATCTTGCTACGACATATATACTTCAATTCTGTATGGAAATTGTCAAATGTTTTCAAATATACATTTTTTCTGCTCTTAGGATTCGCAGACCCATTGCGGAAGACATATGCTCATTCAAAAACGTGTTACTATAGTGTTCGAACTTAAGTTCCGGTTGTGTCTGAGCTCCTGAGTGGTCCTATTGGTACTGCGTGGACTTGTTAAGCGAAGGCTGTGGGTTAGATCTCGACCTGAGAAAAGATTTTTTCAGATCGGAGGTACTGTAGTGACAACTGATTCATTCTACACTTGACTTGTGCATTTTAAATCAAAATAAGTTTTATTTTTAGTTTCTGGGTCTATAGTCTTTGGGGAATGGTCGGTGTGTATCACTTTAAAACCAATGCACCAAAGGATATCACCTTTTTAAAGGTGTAGTTTTTGGTGCAAACCGATACCACAGCGCATATTAATATACAATATTATCTAAGCGTCCTCAACAATATGATTAATGGTAGAGGTCAAAATCAGTCACATTGGTTCAAAATATGAGATTGAACACTGGATAATTCCCTCCTTAACAAGATCATGTGGGGGTAGAAGGGCAGCAAATGCTGGCTTGACAAATACGTCCAATTAAGGTTATTACAACATTGACAACTTAACGATTAAACGGCTCAAGCCAACCAGTCGTTCACAACGCATGATTCAATGCGGCACAAATAGTAGGTGGTGTTTGTGGTATTTTTGTTAGCACCTATATCACTATTAGAAACGTTGTTTCTTATTCTAGTAGCTATTGATTTATTGCCAATTTGTCCCAACAACAGATGCACCAAAAATCTGAGATGTATGTGAAACGGCAAAACGTTCTCCTCCCACTAATAAGAGGTTATTAGGACGCCGCAAATTTTGTCTACCACTAAAGAATTACTATGCGTGCACCATAATCTGCTATGTTTCAGTACACTTCACAAATCGCCAAAAGTATATATTTACCTGATTGAACGTTTCCAAAGTTGACAGTAACAAAGTTATCTCTGTCTGGGCGACTTTGTTCATGTTCAAATCCTAGCAAATGCATCATTTCATGAGCAGCAGTTCCCTTGTATTCGCAGCCGCTTCCAATTGAAATAGGTTGTTCTTCTTTGAACTGTGAAACGATTTCCATATTTCCAACATACGAATAACATCTGTTGGGGAAAATAATTTGAGTAAAGCTAGTTTGTTTAAACTGAAGCCAAAGGGCTCTAGCAGGAAACGTATCTAAATACATATCTAAACTACGTTTGCTCTGACTACGTCTGACTTAAAACTGTTTTTGATGATCATTTATACAGGAGTTATCAAAACAATAGATAATACTTAATTTAGTGAGTTTATTAATGTTTTAACAGAAACTCAGCTATAACATTGGCACTCACCCGTTGCCTTTAAAAAATCTTGCACTATGTTCACTCCCAGACTTTGGAACAAAGTGAATGCAAGTGTATTTGGCGTAGTCTGCTATAGCTTCGGAAATAGCTTTAGCTGCATCACAACCTGCAAAGAAAACAGTTTGCATTAACAGACATACAGATATCAAGGCATCATCCGCGGTTAATACTTCATATATTTATTAGTTTATTGTTAAATTATAACTGTATTAATTTTCCGTTTTCTACAATAAAATAAAAATTCAAAAATTGAGAACCGGCAGCCATCACATGATTAAACAAATAATCTTTCGACATGCAAGCCAAAACTGTTAAATAAGGACTGGCGGTGCTTTCAATTTCGATGTGGTGGTTCGAAAAGGGCAAAAATTAACCAACCATTTTAAAGTACTCTGTATACTTTTTGTCAGTCGTAAAATTGATAAATAGAAATTATAAACGGAGAGTATATAAGAATTAGTGTTGCTGAACTCAATTTTATGTCGTTGTGTGTTTCACGGTATTGGTATGGGTATGGGTAATGTATGGTTTTTAATCCTTTTGATGCATTTGTGTTACTCAATTGATAGAGCAAGGTCTTACTCTTAGCCAAGACTAAAGTTCAATGTTGCTGTTTTTACTCTAACGAGGGTGCTAACTTTGCAGCCACTTTGTGTTCACAATTGAAACGTTGTTTGGAATAGCGGTAATGTTTGCTTTATTGAGTTAAGGTGTTACCAATGGAGGAGTCAAATTCGAAAGGAACAATGACTTTTCCATCTTGTTTCTTCCATTTTCGTCGTGAGTCAATAACGGCATTTCTGTTTTGACCTTCCTAAAGTATGTAAACATTGGAAGTTATAAGAGTTTGCCCACACAATCATTTTTGCAAGAGACACTAATAAATGAAGGTTTTTTATAAAATAAAATAAGCAAGCATGCCCATCGAACTATATGTGTCAGTCGGTATAGCAGGCAAAGAATTGACATTAAAGTATATGTTCAGACAGCTGCTGTGCTAAACATCTTAATTCATGCCAACTTAGAAGATTGAAATTAGCGGAATTAAAATTGAAACTGGTATCGTTTTCTGGGAATGTTGATGACTGATGAGTGCTTATGGTGTGTTGTTGCAAATCAGAAGCTGAAACTCTGTTGTTCGATCCAGCCCTTGTTATTTTGTAGTCTCTTTCGACTTAAGCTTTAATGTTGACTGTTATTATATAAATATGATGCCGTTTAAAATTTCAGGATTTTGCATATCTATGAAGAATAAGGAGCTGTAATATTTGTTACCTAGTAGTAGTAGCAGTAGTAGTACAAGATTTTGTAATTTATGACAACATCTTTAAGTGAGAGTAACCCGCTTGTGCGACGATGATTAGCATGTTGTATACCTTGTTGCTTACCTTCTTGGAACCCTTTGGAGAAAGCATGTCGCCTTCGGTGACGTCGGCATCTTCTTCGTCGGCACCTTAAAATGTAGAGCAAACGTGAATACATGCACTCATTTTTGCCAAAAAAGTATAGTTTGGACACTACCAACTACTAAATCGGGTCAAAGCAATTGGCTTGCCTGACAAAAATTTAAAGTAGGTACGCTACACGAAAGACAGTAAACTTTAAGTTGATTTGCAAAAACTAGACAGCATTACACAGGGTAGGCTAAACGACTTTCGGAAAATTAAAATTTAGTTAAAATCGCAGCTCTAACCATTCAAATCACTATCCAGCCTACACTCTAATACTCATTGGTCATTAGTAGTTACAGTAATTTGTTCGCTACATGTTGAATTGGCAAAGCCTGCACTTGCAACAACATTTGTCTTGCTTTGGTCTGGACTGCTCATGGATTTATGAACTACCTGTAGTTAACCATAACGTACTTCACAACATTAAAGCGTGCTTTGAAGTAAGAGGCGTGGTCTGGTAAATCGCTATTTAGTTGCTACAGTTATCCTAAAAAGTCAAAGCAAAAGAATTAAGTTTACCGGATTCAGGAGATATAATATTGAAGTCTTCAGGTCCTAGAGATGGGTTGACTATATTTTTACCTGTAAAACAAGACAACACAGTTAGTCGAGCAGCAGTTGGCTAGGCTTGGAATTACCCCTAGCAATTTTACTCACCTGCAGTAGTTGTTTCCGAGTTGATCTATTTACGTGAAAATGTAGGATACTGTGCAGAAATAAGGAGGCAACTCCACTAAGACTGAGATGCCCCTTACATCCTGGTGAAAATACAAAGTGAGAATCATCTGGGGGACTTTTTACGAGTAGGCTAGAAAGAAGAATTAAGCTTGAGAACGAATAGAGTAGAGAGAGTAGAGTAAAGTGGTAAAAGCTAAAGTTAACTATCCACAGACTTTCCTTCTTTTAACTCTTTCAGAATACTATAACACTTTTAGGTGGCCGAACTTCCAGGGTCAGAAGTTCGATTTTGCCCAAAATAAGCCCAGTCACGCAGCTTTTTCACATCATTTAGTCCAAAAATTCAGAGGTCACAGCAAGTTGAAATTTACCATATTATATTGAAAAACAGCTAAAACTTGAATTTGAAGACGTTTGCTTCTGGCAATGATAGCTTTACTCAAATTGAAGGCGTTTGTAACATACTTTACCTCAGTTTATTTACCAAGACAAAATTTATGTATTTATTTATTTATTTATTTATTTTAAAATTTATTAAAATTCGATTTCCAGCTTTTCTAATAATCTTTTTTGTGACCATGGGATAAGGGTGGGGGAAGGTGCAGACACCCAAACCGACAAAAAAGAAGTCGGCCCCTCAGCGAGCAGGAAAAAGAGGCAGATCCTCTCTTCCGTAAAGGCAAAAAGGGTAGACCCCATCATTTCAGACATTTCATAATTTCAGAATTAGTTTAATCAGAAATTAAACGTCGTTTAGAAAATTTTAGCGATGTTTTCAAAAAATGTCTTAAACATTGTTAAAAATAGTAATTTTTCACTACGTTTTGGCCGAAAATCTAAAGCATTTGCAACTTTGTTAATTTTGGCCCCTCTTAATAATTAAGAATCGTTTAAGGTTTCGACGCCTCCCCTTGTCGAAGCCGGGGTAGACTTCCCCCAGATTCGGACTCTGTGTTTACGTATTGTTATGACACTCCCAATAATTTAATTATTAGTTTTCTAAATCCATATTCAAACTATTTGCAAAAGTCTCAAAATATTTCTGAAACTTTCTAGACAATTGCGTAATGTTTCTAGCGTGTATTCCACTAATGGCTCGTGGGACTGCACATACTCTTTTCATATAGCCGCTTAGCAGTTCCAAGACTGAAGTGGAGTTGTGCCTACTTCTTAAAAGTACAATTGTGATATTCTTTTCATATCTAATGGAAATGTGCATACAAAATTGTAAAGTGGCAGGCAATTTTACAATACAATTGCATGCGGTTGAATATTACAAATATTACAAAGGTGTTACAAATTAATAATCTCTATTGAAAACTTGCAATAAAATTGTTGCTTGCATATGGCTTACTCTTTATGAGTTCTATAAATAAATCTATAAGACCTGAATAATTAGACAGGCGGTCCTCTAGATAATTAAGGTTTGTTTTCTTCTAGCCATGGCTATGCAACCGCGCAATAGTCAAGTAATTGTCCAGAAAATATTAACATGTATACTTAATTGTTAAAAATGCTGATGTTAATTTTCTCTTAGGCTAGTCTGATATTTGTTAGTTGCTGTTTACTTATTACATATTCTTGATTTGATGCCAGTTATCGTGTGTATACAAACTTAAAAGCTAAAATAAAACATCAAAGTACAAGCAACCCAAAGAAATCCTAAAGTTAAAGTCAAATGCAGTAGCAGTAGGCACAATTGCACTATTGAGTTTTGTAGTTGGCATAATTCCACCTCGCAGCTTTTCCAAATGCGAGTACACAGAATTGAGCTTTTACAAGGAGTAGGCAGAATTGCGCTAGGCATAAGTGGAATAAACGGTTTCTAGAAATATTTTGGAAATGTCTCGAAAGTCAAAATTCTTCACGAATGTCTCAAAATTTGTCAACACGTCTAGAAATAGTTCTAGACAAATCATCAACTTCTGTACTCGATGTGCGGTTTAACGTGACACACCCATTAGTCCAAGGATCCAAGAGCAATCCATTGAACTTATCGCAATTCCACAAATGTCGGCTTTCGGCCCTCCCTACTGCACCTAACTGCGTTTTTATTTTCAGACCTACTTTATGCCTCTCTGTGGCTCCATGGCGATCGCAGTCTCTCCGCCTCGCAGGCCGCCGTTCTCGTGCAGTTTGCTCTTGGATCCTTGGCAGCCACCACTCGACGATCCTATCTTCGCATCATCCGCCGTTTCTTATCGTACCTGCGCAACACCAGGGGAGTACTCCACCCCTTGCCCGCCTCTCCCTTTGATGTTGCCTCCTTTCTGCTGAGTTCTATTCAATCCTCGAGCTCCGTTTCCGTCCTTGAGGTGTCTCTAGCCGCTATTAAATGGGCCCACACCTTTTGCAGCAGCGTTCCCGATCCATGTCATGATCGGTTCCTTTTCCTCGCCGTCTCTGGAATGAAACGCTGCCTGGCCAAGCCTCCTCAACGTAAACTCCCCATCACGCGGACTCACCTGCTCCGGCTGGCCGAGGCCTGATCCGGAAGCGCGCTCTCTAACCCTCACTCTCTCAAGCAGCTTCGGGATACTACCTTTTGTCTCCTTGCCTATGCTGGCTTCTTTTGTTATTCCGAGCTGGCCGGGATTCGTTGTCATGATGTGTCTGTCCTCAAGGCTCCCACCTTATCATTCACCTGCCTATCTCCAAGACTGACCAATTCCGCCAAGGTTCTGATGTTTTCATTGCGTCTTCTGATTCCAATTTGTGTCCTGTTACCTTTTTTCTCAAATACATTGCCCTGGGCGGTCTTTACCCCTCTTCTGCTTCCTTTCTTTTTCAGTCTCTTGCCTACGACCCCACCCGTCACCGCTGGTGTCTTAGTGGGAAACCCTTATCTTATTCCGGTGCACGCAGACTGGTTAAGTCAGCTGCCACTGTTATGGGTATTACTGCTGACCTTGTCGGCACGCACAGCTTTCGGGCCGGCGGTGCCACTCAGGCCGCTCGCGAGCGCATTTCAGATCGTCTGATTTCGCTTCATGGTCGCTGGCGTTCGGAATCCAGTAGAAGTCGCTACATAGAAGACTCTCCTGAATCTCGTCTAGCAGTTTCTAATGCTATTTTGTGAACGTTGTTCTCTTTGTACTCTTGTACCAGCATACAGTAAAGACTCTGCATCTGCGTCTGGGCGTGAAAGCCGCATTATCCCGACAGTATGGTAGGGATAATATACGCATCTAGTCTCGCAAGTACACAATTTATATTTAAGTCAATCGATAAACATTGAACTTTACCATTATCTTGGTACCATTATCTTTTTGTTAGCATTTTCAGGTTATCATTCAGAAATAGTTTCTCAGTGATTTTTCAATTTTTTCTGTTTCAGAGGTTGACTTACGATAACAATTGATATAACTGCCAGAAATTGATTGCTGACAAAACCGGCTCGGCGTCATTTAGTTATTGTTCTTTTCGATAAAATGAGGCATACCATGCTTTGAGTGTCTACAAATTGAATAAGTTATCGTTGCCAGAAATATAAATTATAAAGTTCCCGTTTAGTCAAAATTTCATAAGGAATTGTGGAATATCAGTCAGTTAGACGTGCTAAGCCTAAGTATAAGGATCTTAAAATTACAGTAATCTTCTAAATTCTACAGTACTTCTACAGTATTTTACAGTAATCTTCTAGATTTTACAGTATTGCTACAGTAGGTCTACAATAGTCTGCTCTACAGTGTGAAGTTGGCAGTACATGTTTAGAAATGGTTATACTGTAGGTTTGTGATGTAGAAATAATAAGGAAACTAGTATTCAAGATAACAGATGTTCAAAATTGTACTTTCATTTGACAAACAATCAATCTTTCTTTACTCGTGTGCAGGTTGGCTTTTATCGATTGACTGACACTATATAAGGTCTGTCTAGAACCAGTTCAGGGCAGTTTATGTGGGACTTGCGTGTAGTGGGGGTGTAACTCTGACCCGAGTGTATCTGCCATTATTTGCGTTTTGTTTGACTGTACAAAATATTGCTTTGGGTATTTGAACTGACCGAGTTCCTGCTTTTGAAGTTTGATTGGTTTGTGCAGATAATTGCAAGTTTTGAGTAAAACCCAATTTTGTGTATTATTTTAGTTACCGTAAGTTGGGGGAGAATTAGGATTAGGATTAGTTTTTAACATCACACACCTTAGACTCGAACTTAGCAACTTCGTAATTCACGCGAAAAGTCTTTACTGTCAAATATTAGAGTTGAGCAGACCAGAATTTCACAAATGTGGCGACCGTGACAGAGGTAGATGTTAAAAACTTTTTCTTCAAATTATTCTCCTCCAATCACACGTGCAGCTGCAAAACGTCAAAAAGACGTCGTTTTGCTTTTCGAGCAATTACCAAATTGTGAAATTTCTCAAATTTCGCAAAATTCAGAGATAATGGCGGATCCAACTTTTTCGGGAGTAGCTAGGTCGGGGGGCCGTGGTCGGGGGGTTTGGCAACCCGACCCCCACCCCCAAATTCCGATTGGGAGGCCTCTGACGGGCATTGGGCGGGGGACCCCAAGATCCCAACCCCCCCAGGAATCTGCAGTGTGGCGGGGAACCGCCCAAAATTCTACTCTCCAGCAAAATGGGGGGAATGTTGTTACCCAGTCGTCAGGTACGGGTGGGGTCAGGTCTCCTCAGCTAAATACGGATTGGTTGAGGGGGGGTACCTCTACTTTTGGTCATGGGCGTGACCCTCCCCAAAATAATGTTGGGGGGGTTGGGGGTTCTTTTGGGAATCTCCTGTCAACGGCTTACGGGGGACCTCGCTTGGATTTGGGGGGGTCTCAAATGCGCAGATTTCCTCCCCCCCTCCTCCTCGTGTCCATGTCACCTCAGATTCCCCAGCCCCGGAATCGGGAGAAACTTCAGTAAAAATTTTGGGGGGTGCGTCGAGCAGTTCAGCGGGCGGATGCGACTCGCCCCAAGGTACGGAGTCAGTTGCTGGGAGCTCGGGGGGAGACCCCGCCCGGCCTGATGTCCGCACACAGAAAAAGCTTCCGGATTTGGATGCCTACTTGGATATGGCCCTTGAACGGGGGGAGGGTGACCTCTATGATGTTTTACAGGAATTTTTTGACCAAAAATGTAAAAATCGGGGACTCCCATTAATTTCGGTGGCGGAATTGTACCGCTATGAAAAAGGTGAGGACACCCACCCCCAGTCTCGGGGGGGGCGACCTTGTAGAGACTGGGAGTGGGCGTCAGACTCCCTCTGAGGAGCTCATTCGGCTAGCAGACGCGGACACGCCCGACAGAGGTCAAACGCCTTCAACTTCAGCAGCTTTGTCTCAGCCGCAGGAAACACAACCGGACCCGCCGGCACAACCCTCAGATGGACCAGCTTCGGCAACTCAGGATCCTTTAACAGCACTCAGTACAGAAACGGCTTCCGGAGCGTGGGGCCAGGCGGAAGGATTCGTCTGGTGCCCCCCGTGTCAACAGTATCCGCAAGGTACGTATATGCGAGTTCTTCAGCCGAGTGGGACAGGTCCCCAGGAGGGTTCCGGGAGTCAAAAATCGGGGCCTCAACTAGTTTACGATCCTAATTCGAATCAGTATTTTGTGTTTAATTATGAGGGTTACCCAGCTTTTCCCTTGGTTTCAAATGAGGGGGCTCCGGGGCTTCTTCCGGAGCAACGAAATTGCTCAGGAAATTCAGAAAATCCACCTGCTTCGGGAGGAGGTGCTCAGCCACCCCCAAATTCTAGTTCGGGTACAAATGGGGCCGCTGGGGGGGTCCCTCAACAGCAACCGAGTCAAGTGGTTCCCCGACCGGTTCAGACTCCTCAATCTATGCCAGCGGCCACGTCCAATATTGGGAGTCCAGGGCTCCAACCACCTCCGCTGACCCCTCCGGGTCTTGGACCGGCTCGGCCAGAGTCTG